>PVJD01002989.1:0-179112 GCA_004026545.1 Mormoops blainvillei | reverse complement strand
GGGTAGAAGCGGCTGAGGACTTTTGTGTAAGGAAGGGTAGGGATCTTAAAAACCAGAAGCTCATCCGCTGGGCAGGGGAGGGGCTTCTGGACGCTGGCGTGGATGGCCAGACGGGCCACACTCCCAGGTCCCAAGCGAGGAGGCGACTGCCCACACAGAGAACTTCTGGGTATGCTGTTTCCGCCCCATCCGAGTTTCCAGATGCCCCCACCCCCAACACACCTCATCTCAAATGGAGATGCCCAAGCCCTGCTCACCTGCTGCCCTGGTTGACCATCCCTGCCAGGAAGCCCATCTGGTCCAGCAACGCCTTCGGGGCCCTGTCTCCCCACCACGCCCCGGGGCCCTGGCAGCCCCTGCAGGCCCTGCGAGTACACGAGAAGCTGGTGAGGGCTTCTGGAGAGGGCAGGGGAGCGGGTGGGAGAGGAGCAGGTGTGGGTCACTCACCTGGATCCCCCTCCGTCCAGGGGCCCCGGCCTTGCCTTGCTTCCCCTTTGGTCCCTGAAAAGCCAAGGGGCATGTGAGGGAGGCTGTGTGGGGAGGTGCAGAGCCCAGGAGCTCTAGAAGCAGGGCAGTGAGAGGATCACGGGCCCCTGTGTGGCTGCGCCCTCTGCCTCTTGGGTCACAACCTCTGAATCTGCAAAGGAGCCCAAGTGCCTGGCCTGGAAGCCCAGGGGCTGGCTGGCCTTGGAACCTGCCGGTGTCGTCACTGACCCTGCCCTGGGCTGGGCTCTCACTGGTCCCCTGCTGCAGAGGCTCTGGGCATTGGCGGTTTCCTGGCGGGAGCCTGAGCCCACACCGACCGGTCTATGTGATCCTTCCTGTGGTGCCCTCCTTTTCCTGTTGTCCGCCGAGCCCTGCCTCTCCCTTGCCGTGTGCTTGGGCCAGTACCTCCCCTTCCCGGGGTCCCAGTCTCCCCTGCGGACACCCAGCCTTCTTACCTCTTCCCCTTTCGATCCTTTGGGTCCCGGCCGCCCCCGGGGTCCCGGATGCCCCTGCAAACCAAGGTGAGATGACGCAAGGCAGCCCCAGGATTCTCTCCCGGGGAGGGTGGCCAGTCTCCGCCTGGAGGGGGAGGGGTGGGGAGGGGTTTGGGGGTGCAGGCTCTGGGGGTAACCCCAGGGTCAGGGCAGGAGAAACCAGAATGGGCTGCCCTAGGCCCTCCTGCAGGGAGGGTCCCTTTAACCTTTAAAGGGCCCATTCTTTAATTTCCCCCATAGCTGCTCCAACCCCCACAGGGCAGGAGGGGGACAGGACTGGAAACACCACTCACAGGTAGGCCCTGCTGGCCCGGATTTCCACAGAGGCCTTGTACGCCCTCCTGTCCCTGGAAGCCAAGGAGAGACAGGTAAGGGGCCATTCTTGGAGAGGGCAACTTTCAACCTGGAGGAGCCCCAGGAAGCCCTTGCTGTCCCTAGCCATGTGTCATTATCCCTCTGAGCCTCGGCTCCCTCATCTGCTGGGTGGCGGGGAGGTAAAGAGCCTGCCGGGGGCCTGGTGCTCTTTCCGCGGTTCATCTCCTGCTTCTGTCCACCGCTTCTGCTGGGAGGGCCGCTCCCAGCCCCAGATGGGGAGACAGAGGCCCTCCAAAGCGAGGGGCCTCCTGCCCCCACCTCCTCCTCTCTCTCTCCTTCAGAAAAGGTCTCGGACCAGGTCCTTCCCCTTTCAGCATGAATTATGCCCTGAGCCCTCTTTCAGGGGCTGCTCTTCAAGCTGGGCACTAATGGTGGGAGGAAGAGTTTGAATCATGGTGAAGGCTGTTCTGATCCCAGGTAGCACGTGGCAGGGCCTTGGGGCTGAGGAATGCCCTCTTTCAACACTCCCTCTGCTGCCAGCATAGAGGAGCTCTGATACTCACAGGGTATCCAGGGTCTCCTGGTTCCCCGCGGTCTCCTCGATCCCCAACAGGGCCCTGAATGACAAGGACAACAGCAAACATGGGCCAGCCACCAGGTGCAGGGGAAGCCTGGCCTGGGCCTCGCGGGCCACACCCTCTGTGGAGCTCGAAGCAGACTCGCCGCTGCTCAGCGTCCCCCTCCCCACACAGCTGGGGGCCAGGCTCTGCCTTGGCCTTGGTCCAGGGGATGGAAGCTGGGGGGCCTTACCGGATCTCCAGGTGGTCCGGGGGGGCCCTCGGCCTTGCCATCCTCACCTTGCTCCCCCTGTGGACACAGAAGCAGCTTTAGGACAAATCACTTTGTTCTTGGTGAATGCGGGGAATTCCAGACACTCGACACTGAGGTCGAAAGGGCCTTCACCAGAGATGGAGCCCAGCCTACTAGGGTTAGAGACTGGGAGACGGAGGCCAGGGGGGGAAGGGACAGGTGTGGGGTCAAAGCCAGCCCTGAGTGTGGAACCAGGATTATGAACACAAATCAGTAGTCATGGTCCTCCCCTGCCCCCAAGTACCCCCAAACCAACGCGCTCAGGATGTGAGCTCCCTCACAGTTAGGTAGCTCTGAGCTGGGGCTGTGGTCATACCCTGCTTTGAGCAGGACCTTGGAGCTCAATACCCATGGGAGGTGGGATTTCATGAAATGATGCAGAAGCCCCTGCATGGCGCTCAGCAGAGGGTGACAATAATTCCAGCTGCTAGCAGGCACAGGCACTGCCATGGGCCAGACACGGGCACTCACTGCGTCCTCCCAACAACCCTATGGAGCAGGCACCGTTATCATCCCCGCCCTACAGATGAGGACACTAAGGCACAGAGAGGTGATGTGAGTTATTCAGCCTGCAATAATAGAGACCCTTCCTGTAACCTTTGTTGGGAGGAGGTGGGCCAAGAACCAGCTTTAGGACGAAACTCCGGTCCTTGATGGGAGCCCCAGAGAAGGCTCTGGGCTGCCCCAGGTTGCATTCAGCCAAGGACCAATTTTGGGGATTCTGTCCATAAGACAGTCTCCTGTCTGCACAATGGGATTGTAATGCCTGGCAGCGCTGCTCTGAGGATCCAGGGAGGAGAGGCTTGTTCTGCTATCAGCACGCTACTGCCTACATAGCAGGGGCTCAGTAGCTGGCTGTGAACATGGCTGTTGTTGATAGTAATAACAGCAGGGATGACATGCGGCACAGATATAATCAGAGTTTAGGGCAGAGGTCCTTGGGCCGTGGCAGGCCACCTTGGGCCCTGGCTCACCCACAGGACGGGTGGCTGGACGCCACTTGCCAGCTACCCAGAAGGTGTACGCAGAGCAGCAAGCGGCAGAACCTCAGGGTTCCAAATGTTCCAGCCCCAGACAATACTGGTGTTATCTTCTACGGGGCGCGTTCTGGGCAGCGGGCTCTGGTCAGGGCACCCCTGAGCCCCCTTGAGGTTGGCAGGGATTTGAAGGAGTGTCAAGTTGGCTTGAGAGGAAGGGGGGAGCGGAGCTGTGCCTGGGGCTGGGGCCTGTCCCAGGCCTGAATCAGTCCCCAGGGCTGGAGGCTGGAGCACCTTGGCCCAGGGCCTCTTTGGCTCCTATGGGCAGAGACTGAAGGTGGGAGGGGTTTGGCCCCAGGCCTAGAAGCAGCTGTACCTAGGGTGTTGGTCCAGGGAGTGGGGATTCCCTCTCCTCCCTGCCCACCCTCTATGGCTCTTTGTCCTAGGGCTCGGTCCCGCTGTGGAGGGAGGCGGTTGGACCAGGGCCTTTGAGGACAGGCCATGTTTACCTAGTGTGCTAATTGCTAGGCATTGTATGAGGTATGCCTCATACATTGTTTCACAGAATCCATATAGCACCTGTGTGCCACTGGGACTATTGCCCCATTTTACAGATGGTGAAACTGAGGCCCAGGAAAGGAAGGGTCTTAGCCAAGGCCACGTAGAAATCAAGGGGTGGCCTGGGCCAAAAGCCGGCTGTAGAGATCTCTCCCTCTCCCGCCACATTGTGGCTGTAGTTTGGGGGTGCATTTTTAGTACCAGAGAGCTACTGGGGCCCCGTCACCCTTCTCCCTGTTCCTAGGGTCTCATCCCATCACCCCAGTCCCTCTGCCATTGCCTTTGCCCCACAGGGAATTTTCAGGCTGAACAACATACTGGCTCGTTGAAGCACCTGTGCCTGGCTAGAGAAGCAGGGTCTGGCCTCAGACAGAGTCTGAGTCCTGGTCCCCTGCCAGGCTCCCCCTGACCCTGCACTGGTCCTGGAGTGTCGTGGGCACTGAGTTTCTCCACCCCTCACGTGGGACACTGATACCTTCCTGTGGGGGTCATGGCGAGGATTAGGGAGAAATCTCGGGGGAAAGCTTGCGCATGGCCTTTTTGCTTTGGAGTAAGGGGGTCTCCCCAGGAACTTGCCCTCTCTCCCCTCCCAGCTTGTGGCTGACTATTCATCCATGTTACTATTTTTATTTTTGAGCTCTCCAGGGCATGACGCCACAGCCCCCGCACTAAAAATAGCATTATAAATCCCCAAATACCTGTTGCATAGCTGCTTGCAGGACCAAACTAACGATACCATGTAAGTCAGCAAAGGCATCTGGCTCACGTATAGGTGATGCACCGCTTAGCCATGCACCACTTAGTGCTCTCAAGGTACCCGCCCACTCAACAGATGAGGCAATCAAGGCTCGGGGAGTTCAGGGGTCCCACCCAAGGCCCCAGCAGGCTTACGGCACATTTGGAGTTTGGGTTCCACTCTCCATAGCCACAGGGGCTACTTTGGGGACTGTAGATGGCCCACAGCAGAGGGGCCCCTTTTTTTGAGGGTCTGTGTTAACTCCTCTTGAACAGGTCTTGGCAGACTGTGAGGGCCAAGGAGGGACTCTGGGAACCAAGGGGCACCTCCTGCGGCTTCCTGCGTGATGTCAGCCTGTGGCTTGGCTTGCTCTGATGGCAGATCTGTTCTGCGCCAGGCAGGAGGAATGGGCCAGCTGGACAGCAAGCCAGGCCAGGGTGATTCACCCACAGCGGGATATAGTTAGTGGGGCGCTGACTCGGCAAAAGGAAGGAGGGCTAAGGAGGCAGCGGGTCAAGGAGACAGCGGCCACCGCCTGCTAAGGAGACCTTGCAGCTGAGCCATCGGGACAGGAGGGAGGAGAGGAAGGAGAAACTTGGAGCCGTTAATGCAGGACTCAGAAATGGGTCCCCGGGCCAGCTTGGCGCTGCCTTGGAATGTGACCCAAGTCTGATGTCTTGGACCTCTGCCCCGCCCCCCCACGTCCCCATCTGCACAGTGGGGCCAGGCACAGTGATCAGCAAGGGTCCTCCCCTCTACCGCATCTGGAGCCAAGGGGCTGGAAGTAGACATGCCTCCCCTCTGCGTGGTCTGCTCCCTCCTCGTCATGAGATGCTGGAGTTCCTCACACCCCCTCCTAGGCCCTCTCCTGGCTCTTGCTGGGTGATCTCATTCACCAGCAAAGCTTCAGTTCCCATGTTCATGGAGATGATGGAATTGCATAGTTTCAGTCGTTACATAACTGAAGTCCATTTCCCTTGGTGGACAGAAAGCCCCAGGAGGGTAGGAGCTGTGTCTGTTTTTGTTCCGGTGCCAGGCACAGAAACGATAGGCAATTTATCAGCATCAAACGCAGGTCTGATGGCTAGCCCGTGATGTGAGCAGGGGTGAGCCTGCTGTGAACTTCCCGGGCTGTCCCTGTTGCGGTGCCCCACGGCCTTGCTCCTGCCGGCCAGATATCAGGGAGCAGCTGCTTCCCATGATCCAACACCCACCTTTTCGCCCTTTGGTCCAGGAGGCCCCAGGGGTCCCACGGTGCCTTTGTGTCCCTACGGGAAACAAGAAGGTAAGGCAGGAGGTGAGAGCATGGGGGTGCAAGGACTTGGGAAGAACATGTGACGAAGGACAGGAACTTGGAGGTGGAGACACGGAGCTGTACGACTTTGTCCTGGCTCTGCCCCAACTTGATGTGTGACTTCCAGCGGGTGGGTGCTATGCTCCTCTGGGCCCTGGCTTCTAAGACATGTCATGTGGGTCCCAGATACACCTCTAGGGTGTGTCTGCTTGAATGGTTGAGGACTCTGCCCGCCTTGCCCTGGAGCAGATCTGGGACAAGATCTTGGGAGAGCCAGCTATGTCTTCCGGGGCAGGGGCAGAATGCTTGCCCCAGAGGACTTTCCCAGGCCGTGGTCAAAACTGCACATACAGATTCCTCCGTGGGCTCCAGCGCCCCCTCTTCCAGTTTCCATCTCCTTTGCCCTCTCTCTTCTGCTCTCCTCTCCTCCTCTTCCCCTCCCTGTTGGATCTCTTTTAGACACTGGAGCCCACTACTGAACAAGCAGTCAGGCCTTGCACATGGCTTCTTTGACCTCCCTGAGCCTCCGTTTCCCTTTCTGAGCAGCCCTATGCCTCCTCAAGGCCTGGTCTCCCAGATGTGTGATGTGGGTTTGGCTTAGTCACCTCTAAGGGGTGCCAGCTTGGATGCAAAACTGGGCTAAGGCTCTTTCCTTCCACGTGAGTGTAGTTGTGCAGCTCAGAAACAAGGTATGCAGGACTTGTACTGTCAGAGGGAGGATTCAGAGAGGGCACGCAGGCAGGCTCTCTGTCCACACCACCCCACCTGGTCACCGAAGGTCCTTGACCCCCACCCTGGTCTGTGGGGCCAGGTGCTCCCTGGAGACCATGGCTCTCCCACAGCCCGAGAGCTGACGCCCAGCGGGGAGGAGTGGGCAGGGGACCCAGGCTTGCAGGACAGAGTCCCAAAGGGAGAGGTGAGATTTCCTTACATCGTAACCAGCCAGTCCTGGTTCTCCTTGGGGCCCCATCCGTCCTGGAGCACCCTACGAGAGGAGGAGACACATATTGGTACGGGGTGTGGCCCTCATGGCAGGGACCCAGGCTCAGTCTGTCCCCCAGGTTCCAGCCCAGCTCAGGCCAGCAGCCTGGCATGTCTGTTTTGCCCAGAACCCAGGCCAGCAGAGGTCAAGGTGAAGAGCAAGTGGCATTGCCCTCTCTGTCCTGGAGCTCCCCTCCTCCCCCCAGCCCTTCCTTCTCCCAGCTCCAGTGGTTCCTGAGAGCCGATAGCTCGATTTTCCCCAATTTTGTGAGCAGAATGGTTATGAAAACTTAAATTATATGAACTTACAGCTCAATTCTATCAAAAACAAAGACAACAAATGTTCAAAACTCACTGCTTCCTAATTATTTTACATTTTACTATTTATTACTTATGCTCGGGAGATTATCACGTCTGTCGCACCTGCACTGTGGGAGCACTAGGTAACGGAGCACTCCCGCGTGTCTCCCCCCAACCTCGCATTCAGTGACGTCATGTTGGTAGCTTGAAATCAGCCCCAGTGGCAGCATTTCCACCGTGGAAATGGGCAAGTGCCGCAGGCCAGCACAGCCGAGAGGTTGTGTCCCCCTCGTCTGCCCCTCCCTTGCCTCCTCCTAGGGTCTCCTTCCCCCTGCAGCTGTCACACCCCTCAGGTCAGCAATGGCCTGGGCACCATCAGAGTCACCCAGAGAGCAGCAGCAGCTTCACCCTGACCCTCATGGGTCTATTTCCAGTTCAATAAAAACACACCCAAGAGCCTGGTTTAATTAAGAGTAAGATTACTCAGCACTTGTTAATCTGGGTCTTCAGGGGACCCACAGACCCAGTCAAACGGCAAAAAACACTTTGTATCATGTGAACTTTTCCAGAAGAAGGGCTGTAGCTTCTGCAGGTTCCCAAAGGGGTCTGCAATTCAAAAGAAGTGGCTGGGACAACAGGTGCTTGGCTGACATTGGAGCGGAGGATACCTCCCTTTCTGCCCTCGGTCCCTCTGCTCCATGACCGACACCACCCCACGCTGCCCCAAGAGTTCTCACCGTTGGTCCCAGGCTGCCCCGAGACCCTTTAGGGCCTGGAGTGCCAGGGGGTCCGGGGTCTCCAGGGGCTCCCATCTCACCCAGCTGTCCTTGGTAGCCCTTGGCACCCTGCAGTGCAAGGAGAGACATGCTGTCACCAGGCCTCTGGGGGGAGGTGGGGGAGCAGGAGGGGAACACAGGTGGATCGGGGCAGGCGGAGGTCGGGGGATCTGACCTTGGCTCCAGTCCGGCCCTTCTCGCCTTGCTTCCCTGGTTTTCCTTCAGGACCCTGAAGGAAAGACAGAGAAAGATGAGAAATGAAGGACAATTGACACAAGTCCATGCAGCAACACAGCACTAGCTCTGGAGGCCAACTGCCCGGGTTTACAACTGATTTTGCACTCAGTATCCACCTGACCTTGAGCATGACCTCACTTCCTGTGATTGGCATATTTGTCTGTGAAATAGGGACAGTGGTATTTGCCCCACAGAGCTGAGGACTCAACCTGGTGAAATAGTACCATGCTTACGAGGTGCCCGGCCCATAGTCAGTGCTGGATAAATGGTTGTCACGGTTACTGTTAGGTGCCCAGGCCGTCCCAGTGAGAACAGCATGGATATCAAGGCGTCCCCAACTGCTGTTCTCCCTTTCCCTGCCTTCAGGGGGAGCCAATCTGGCTTTATCTCCATAGTTATCAAAGAAACGCAGTTTAGTAAGGGTTGAGTGAGTACGTGTGTGCGTGTGTGCGTGTATGAGTGAGATAAGAAAGCAAGAGAGGGAGAAGAGAGTCCCTGCCCTGGGCCACAGTGGGTTGGGATGTAGGAGATAGGCGCCTGTAGAGCAGGCGGCATTTCTGACTTGGAAAGGACACCCCATCTGTCCCCAGAGTAAAGTCCCTTAAAGGTTCAAACCTCAAAGGGAGCTGGGAAAAATATCTACATTCTCGGCAGGCACCAAAGAACTGGTTTGACCAGATCCTTTTGGCTGCATGAACAGAGGCACACGCTGTAGAATGAGGGAGGTGATGGTCCCATCTTGGAACAGGAGCTACACACTAAGAGGAGGCACTGACTACCGGGGATGGAGAAGGGGTAGGAAGAGGGGACCCTAGAGGAACAAGGAAACACCTGGGTTAAATCAGAGGGACTTGATTCCTGTCTGCAGATTTCAACAGCTGTCCTGAGGGTGGTCAGTGGATGAAACTTACCAGAGGGCCAGCATTAATTTAGCATAAGGGAGACATGTCTGCTCAAAAGACATAAAATGGCAAAAGCGTATTGGAGAAGATGACTCTGTCCCAAAGGGAAGTGCCAGTCAGCCCATCCTGGGGCCCTCAAGAAGTAAAGAAACAGTGGTCCTGGAAGGACCAAGCACAGGCTGTGCTGGATCCTGGTGCTCGAGTCCTCCTGTGACCCTGGACATGTCCCTTCCATTCTCTGTGCCTCAGTTTCCCCCGCCTTTAACAGGAAGGTTTGGAGCTGGCCTTGTACTGTCCCACATGGCGGCCCTTAGCCACGGATGGCTCCTGAGGACCTGAAATGTGGTTATCGTGACCAGAGAACTGAATTCTTAATCTGATTAAGATTAGTTATTAATTAAATTAAATTAAATTTAATTAATTAAATTAATTAAAAATTTAATTAAATTAAATTTTTAAATGGACAACTAAATTACTGGAAAACATTTAAGTATGTTAGGAACAATTTGGGATATGAATCTACATTTTCAACCATATATTTTATAAAATCTAAATACAGATCAAGTTTTTTCAATGAAAACTTAGCATCTGAATTGAGAGGTGCTGTAAGTGTAAACTACACACCGGACTTCAAAGATTTAGTGCAAAAAATGATAAATACCTTGTTAATAAATATTATATTGATTACATGTTGAAATGTTTGTATTTTGGATATATTGGGTTAAATAAAATGCTACTACAATTAATTTCATCTGTTTCTACTTACCTTTTAAAAGATGTGACTACTAGAAAATTTTCAACCATATACATGGCTTGTATTCTGTTTCTATCAGGCAGCATGGACGCGACAGTTTCAAGGTCTCTTGCTCCTCCAGTAATAAAATAATGGCAATCGTCACAGCCTCAACCATGGCCAGGCACTGTGTCTACACTCCACTTCATATCTCATTTAATTCTCACCATAGGACTGGGAGGAAGAGACTGTATCCCATTTTAGAGCCAAAGAAACTGAGGCTCAGTGAGATGAAGGCATTGTCTGCAGGTCACCCAGCCAGGTCAGAAATGAGACAGGGACCCTCAGTTTCTGGGTACCCCTTGGCCCAGGCTGGTCCCAGTCGCGGAGTAGTGAAATCAGGATACTGGGGCTGATGGAATTTGCTGGTGGACTGAGGTGACTGCAATGGCTGACCCCTTGTCAGAAGGAGAAATGAGTCAGTGCCAAAGTACCGAGGACAAGGCCAGGGAGATGAGGTCTCCCCCAGGACAGAGCGGGCAGCTGGCCACTTGTTCTGACAGGCCCTCTGCAGCTGGGAGCTTCCCCATGGTGTGGGAAACCCTGAGTAACTGCTGGCGCTTCCAGTGGGGTGAGCCTATGGGGCCAGAGTGAAGACTCGCACTGGGCCCCCATCCATTTGGATATATTTCTGGAAAGGCCCTGATGGCTCATAAAGTTCTATTTTTAACTACTCAGCTGTTTCCAGGCCACAGAGTGGGAGATACTCGTCCTGCAGCGCTGTTGCAAAAGAAACTCAAATACAGGGTTCTCACCACGTCTGTCACCCAACACACACTCAGTCTGGCCCCAGTGAACCTCCTCCTAGCTCTCGGACATGAGAATTGGGAGCCGCAGCAAAATATGGACTTCGCACCGCTACCACCACCACCACCACTAAAACAGCCTGCGTCACCGTGTTCACTGTCACCACCACTGCCACTGCAACCACCATCACTACCACGGTTATCATTGCCATTGTCACCACCACCACTAACTCCACCATCACCACCATTGTCACCACTATCACCACCACCACCACCATCACCAGCTCCGTCATCACCATCACCACCATGAAAACCACCTGCATCACCTTGTCTACCATTACCACCATGGCAACTGCAACCACCATCACCAACTCTACTACCACCACCATTGCCACCATTGCCACCGCCACCACCGCCATCACCGCCACTACCACCACCCTCTCCCTCATAATCACCACCGCCACCATCATCACCTCCAGCTTCCAGTCATTTCCCTTTCCAAATTCAAAAAGACAGCCTTTTATATTTCTGGTGCATTTTATAAAGTGCTTCCTTACCCAAAGGTTCATTGACTCTTCATAAATGAGAAGACCAAGGCTCAGAGAGAGGCAATGATTTGTTGAAAGTCAAACAGACTGTGGGTGCTTGAGCTAGACCTCGACTTTTGGACTTCAGGTCCAGAGCTCTTTCTGTCACGTGTTTTTGCCCATTCCGCAGTCATGATACTCAAAGGCTCACTAAAAAAGAGTCCCTGGAACACTGGGACTCAAAGTGATCTCAATACACATTCCTTCCAAATTCTTCATCATACCAAGGGTGGGACCCGAAGAGGACCAGGGCAAGTGAAAGGTCACATAGCAAGTTACTGATGGAGAATGGGGCCAGCACCCCTCCTGCTACTTCAGGGTGGCTGATGTGGGGGGTTGGGCAGAACATGGTCAGCAGGGGCCAGGTTTGTACAGGGTGTAGCAGCCAGCTAAGGAGAGTGATATTACTCTGACAGTTCTGGGGAGTACTGAGTACCATGGGAGGTTTAGGCAGGGGAGGAAGGACCACAGCCAAAGACCCTGAAGAAGCTCCTGCCAAAAACCTCCCACCCAACTGCCTGAAACAGACACGAGTGTTATTTGTTCTCAGGACCCCTAAGTGCTGGCAGGTAGCCATGCACACTCACCCGGACGCCAGTGATGCCAGGGGGGCCGGAGGGCCCATCCTCGCCCATCAGTCCCTCCTGGCCCTTCTCGCCACGCTCACCGTCAGGCCCTGGGTCACCCCTGTCCCCCTGGGTGGGAAGGGAATGAGGAGAAGAGAGAGAGAAAGAGAAAAAATAATTAGTCCCCAAGTCCAGCAGAGGTCCCAAACCTCAGGGTGCATTCAGATGTCCACAGGTAACCAGCTTCTGGGTTCCCCGACGGCTCCCTGAGCTGCCAAAAGGCACGGGTTGGCATGGCCCTGCTGGCACAGAGAACATCCTGACATGGTGATTACCAGTATCCATGCCTGGGCCCAGAAGGGGGTGGTTCAAGGAAGGGAGAGCCCTGACCACCACGCCCACCCCGTAAAGTTCACAGGAAGGGTCCAGGTTTGGGAGACTAGGGCTAGGTCTCTCCAATATAGGTACACAGGGAAGGCAAGAATTGTAATATGCGGAAATAAAATTTTTAAGAAGATTTTATTTGTTTATTTTTAGAGAGAGAGGAAGGGAAGGAGAGAGAGAGGGAGAGAAACATCAGTGTGCGGTTGCCTCTCATGCGCCCTCTGCTGGGGACCTGCCCGGCAACCCAGGCATGTGCCTGACTGGGAATCAAACTGGCAACCTTTGGTTCGCAGGCCAGCACTCAGTCCACCAAGCCACACCAGCCAGCGATAAAAAATACACAGAAAAAAAATTCACCTAACTCTGCTTCTTAGAACTCTTCCCACTTTTCCTGAGTTGCATTTTCAACCTCTGCTCACATGCGAACAGTTTACAACATTAATAAGAGGTAATAGTTTTGATTGCTATGTACCAGTCTCAGCAGCAAAAGGACAGTTCCAAGTCTACCCAGCCATAGTTTAGCAATAAAGTAAACTTTAAATGTATAATCCAATCAGAATGAACAGTCCTATAATTGTTTTTGTTAATGTCTTTGTCTACTGTGAGCACGTTTTCCCATTGTTGCCCTGTTCTGCGTGGTTCTCATTCTCGCTGGCTGCAGAGCACGCCCCCTGGCACGTGGGCGGCAGTTAGCACTTACATAGCACTGGCCATGTCCTGGCCATGTGTGGCGGGCAGGCTGTGCCAGAAGGGGGCATGGGCTGTTGCCCTTGGCCCCATGGCGGAGCAGGTGCAAGGTGTGCAGCATAGGCAATGGTCACAGAGGGACGAGGCAGTGCCCATTAGAAGGCTGCCCCCACCAGGGCTGGCAGGACTATGACCAGTGTGAAGGTGGCCCAGCTGTGACTGTCTGAGAGGCCCTCAGGAGACAGTATGAAGTCATGGGTACAAGGAAGGGGTGGGTGGGGGAGCAGGCTTAGAGAAACAAAGTGCCTTTTGCCAGTTTTGTTTCCCGGAGCCACACTTTACGAGGGACACAGATAAAGTGATGTGCATCCAGGAGAAAGAGCGGGTTCAGAGGGCGTGAGGCCAGAGCGTGGGAACGGGACCGCTGAGAGTACACGCCACAGGCCAGTCCTGCTGGGGCCTGGGCTCTGGGAGCTCGGGGCCGGTGTGGGGGACTGCCTGGGCAGCTTCTAGCTCAGCCAGGGAGGACTTCCTGATGGAGAGGTCCAGAGATGACACAGATGAGTCAGAGAGACTCCCAGCTTTTGTGGGGGCCAGCACAGAGCAAACCTGGGCACCAGGCAGGTTACTTGCTGAGGTCGCTGCTCGCTGAGATTCTTCAGTTCCGAGCATGACCTGGCATGGAGACAGGGGCCTGGCCCTGATGACCCTCTCACAGGTGCCCCTTACTCTGGAATTCTCTTCCTGGCTCCATGATTCCTCTTCTGGCCCGTCATCCCTGGCCACCTGCTGTCCTAGCTCTCAGAGGCAGGCAGCCATTCAGGTGGCTGAACTGGTTTGCAGCGAGGGGCCCTAGCCCAGGTCCTGCATGAGCTTGGGCTCCAGGGGCCTCCCAGACTCCCACAGCCTGGGCTCACGCACAGCTGGGTGAGGGTCTTTGTGGATCCCATACAGAATGGGATCTGGGGGTTCTAGGGAATCCCAGAGTTGTAGGACATCTGCCAGTGTTCTGAAGAGCCTTACAAATCGACAAGCTCAACTCTCTCAGTTTTACAGATGAGGAAACTAAGGCTCAGAGAGAGGCAGAGACTTCTAATACCACACGTAAGTCAGTGGCAGGGCACGGTGAGCGCCCAGGTTCCTTCTAATCCCAAGGTTCTGTGCTCAGGGTACAACACCTCCCTGCCTCTGGGGTTACACTGCCTGAGTGCAAATCTTGCTGTCACTTCTCAATAGCTGTGTGACCCTGGGCAAATTCCCTCATTTGTAAAATTAGCACCGAAGTGTTACCGTGAGGGCTAAAAGATAATACTCTGTGTCACAGTTGAGCACAGCCTCTGGCGCATATGCTGACCCTACACTGAGGGCACTGAGTCACGACACTGCCCCCACCACCGGGATGGGCTGGTTGTCAGCACACTCAGAAGAGATGATCAGCATAAAAGCACTCTGTAAACTATAAAGTGCTGTGCACCTCCCAGAGGTTGTTTTCGCCATGAAGGTGATTCAACCAACCCCATGGAGAAAACAGGTTCTCTCCTGGGATTCACATGAGAACCAGGGAAGATACCACACATCTGCATGACTCCTCTGGCCCCGGGGCTGGGGGAGAACTGGTTTTGGAGGGAATGAAAGAGGAAGCAGCCAGGGCTGAGGGGCCGTGACAAGTGAGCGGGAAAGGCTGTGTGGGGCACCAGGCCTGGAGACCCCACCCATGCCACCTCAGCCACAGGTGACTGCCCAGAAGCAGAGCAGGCCTCAGCCTCGTGCCTGTTTTCTCACCTGCCAAGCGGCGACCATAATGTATCTGGCTCACAGGGTGGCTGGCGGGAATTAAATGTTAATTCATGTAAAGTTCCTAAGGTAGGTGGTACAAGCCCATGGTGAGTACACAAAGCATTTTAGCCAGAATGTTCTTCAACATTGCCAGAAAGTGAGCAGGCACTTGGTAAAGGGTGTGGAGGGGCTGTGGGGATGCCTGGTCACACCCAGGATGCAGGGTGGGAAGGGAGAGAGGCAGGCAGGGGGCACTCTTGCCCCTACAAGAAAAATACACGGCAGATGGAAGCCAGCCAGGGGCTGTCATGGAGGTGTCCTGGGAGAAGGGGAAGCCCCGGACCCTGAGCAACAGAGGGGATGGGGCAGTGGGGGTTGACGTCTAGGGACGGGGAGGATTCAGGCACAGAGAAGGGAGGTTATTATCTGAGGTCACATGGAGAGTAAATGGATGACACGGGGAATCCTGGGACATGGTGCTTGGGACCCTGGGCTGGGGAGCTGACGCACACAGTGTTACGGGTCAGACTTGGGGAAAGCCCACTGCTAGGCCAGAGATGGAGGCCAAAGCCAGGCCCGAGCTGGAGGCAGGGCTGGTATCAGAGGGCAGTGCTCGCCTGCCCTGGGGCTCAGGGGAGCTCCAGCACCTCCTTAAGGTTCTAGCATCTGTGGCTGATAGATGAATCTATGGGACATGGGATGTCTGAGTTTGGCCCACAGGCTTTAATGCCAGTGAGCCCAGGGTTTGAATTTTGGATCCTATAGACACTGGCTGAATATACCTCCACCTCCCTCTGAGCCTCAGCCTCCTCTCCTTTCGAATGGGTACATGGTGGAGAGAGCAAGCCAAGGCTTATGTCTTGGCTGTGCTAATTATTAGCTGTGTGTCCTTGGGCAAGTTGCTTAACTTCTCGGAGTTTCAGTTTACCTAAAGATAGACCTGATTTCCATAGTATTGATCAAGGTGACCCATTTCAAGGACTTAGCATAGTACCTTGTACATATGTGACTAGTCCTCCATAAGTAGTGAGTTAAAGGTCATGGGTGGTAATGATTATTTTCTTGATCTCTTAAGATGTTTGCAAGATAATCAGTATCAAAGCCGCTGGCTCTGGGCCTGCCATAGAGTGGGTGTTCAGGTACCACCTTGAGTCAAAAGAAGCTGCAGTTTTGAGGAGACGGGAAGTGGGGAGGAGTGGAGAGTGGAGATGGTCCTCAAAATCGCGTGAGCAGAGGGGCCAAGTGGGCAGGGTGGGGGGTGGGCGATGGATCCGGCTCACCCCTCACCCACTCTCAGTGGGAACCAGCCGGAATTCTGCTCTCAGAGCTGTATGGCAACCACATGTTTCTGGGGAAAAACTTAGGTATATGGGATGGGACAGCAGTGGGGGGACAGGTAGAGGCAATTCCAAAACTCCCCCTCTTCCCCAGACCCTGCACCAAAAGGACACTCACCTTCAGCCCATCGGGCCCTGCAGGGCCACTGTCACCCTCGAGGCCCGGCTCTCCCTGGAAGGTGTGGTAGGAAAAGACAAGGGGGCATTACTGGGGAGGGGGCCCCATGTGCTTTTACTTCCTCCCCCTTCTTGAGGCCGGACCCCCAATCCCTGACCTCTAGGCAGTGGGGCCCTGGCACACACACAGTGTGTGGCTGAACTGCGAAGGTGCAGGAGGTTGAGGCACCCCCTCAATTCCCAGAAAGAAGAGGCAGACCCCCAAGCACAGTCCGCTGTCTGCGGGAGGGCTGGAGCGGGGTCTGCATGAGGTCTCAAGTTAGAAATTGCTGGTCACAGAGAAATCCTGGTTGGCTGGTTAGACTGGGAGGCAGTGCAGCCTAGTGGGGGAGAAAGGCTTTGACGTCAGGCAGACCTCAATCAGTGCCCCCTCTGGGCTTCCCAATCTCTCGTGGTTTGACCACAAGCAAACTATTCAGTCCCCGTAGGCGTCTGTTTTCTTATCTGAAAATGGGGCTCATCCCACTTCCTTTAAGCATTCCTACAAGGCATGGTATAAGTGCCCACAAATGGTAGCCACTGGAGATATTGTTCCCGGAATCAGAGAGAGCCCTCATGGCACTCCTTGGTGCAATCCCTTTTCTCAGATGAGGAAAGTGAAGCCAGCCTTCCGACTTTCTTGCCAGCAAGTTTGGACGTGATACCCAGACCCTGGATTGATCCCAAAGATACCAATTTCTTGGTTGCAGGCCTTCTCAGAGCCTTGAAAATACTACTGCTAATGTGCAAGAGGGAACACTGAGCAGGCAGTGAGTCCCAAGCATCCTGACCGCAGAATGCTTTTCTTTGAAGAACGCCTCTACGCTGTGGGAATGCTGACCCACCAAGAGAGCCTGCACGAGGCTCCAGAGATTCACGGTCTATTTCTGCAAGTGAGGAAACAGACTCAGGGATGTTGAGTGCAGCCCTCCCCAGCCCAGACACCCCTGGTTGGGGTAGGGGGGCTCTCCGGGGGGAAATAAATTTGCTTCGACTTACCCGCTGCCCAATGAGGCCCTGCTCCCCAGGGGTGCCCAGAGGCCCAAGGTCACCCTAGGAGAAACCAAACACAAGTCCATGGAGGTGGGTAGGGGTAGGGCCAGCCCCAGCCCCCACAAGCTCTGATGGGTGGGGAGGAGGGCAGCCGTCCCTTCCCAAGAACCAAAGAGAAATGGTAAAACACCAACCAGAGCCCCATTGCAGTCAGCCCAGGCCACCGCCACCATCATCCCAGCTCACGCTTATATAGCGCTGTTCTAAGTGCAATTGACCCCTTAACAATGCCAGGATCAGGGGCACAGCTGAACCTCTGCTTATAATTAGAGCCGATTCCCAGCCTCGGATTTGCACCGTGAACCACGCAGGTTTGAACTGCACTCGTCAATTGCAAAAACCCTCGTGTAAGTGAACACGTGAGGCACAGCTCCAACCTCCATTGTTCAGGGGTCAACTGCACATTTTTATTTCACAAGTTTAATTCTCGAAGTAGCCCTAACAGGAAAGGTATCTTCTTTTTTAATAAATGAAGACACTGAAGGGCCAAGGGGTTAAGGAACCAGCCCAAGTTCACAGCTCATAAGTAACAGGTGCAGAAGCCAAACACAAGTAGTTTGGTTCCAGAGAGTATCAGATGCAGAGAGGGTAACTCTGGTCGGCCACCTCTTTTTCTCTCCCCGAGAGCCTTGAAGAGAAGCCCGATAAGGAAGAGGCTCCAAATAAGCCAGAATCAATGTCACCACCGCCCCAAGGGACCCCAAAAGGGTCTTTCTCCTGTGGTGATTTCCAAGCGACACTCTCTCCCTGCTGGTGTCTGCGGCACAAGGAAGAAGCAGAGCTCCAAGCCCACAGCCTTGCCACAACCCGCTCGGTCCCACTTCTATCAGTGTTATCGAAGGGGTGGTTTTTGGTATTGTTCGAGCAAAGGATTCTGGCAGCCAAGACAGACAGCCCCAGGCCTGGTCCAACTACCCCTGAATGGCTAGGAGACTCAGAAGGAGCCCCCTGCCTCAACAATGCCCTCAGGCCACCAGCATCGCTCAACGGCTTTGGGGCCTGCCTCGGGAGCAGAGTCCTCTTCCAACAGCAGAGCGGGGAGGGGCTCTCCTCAGAGCCCAGGTATCAATGGGTGCCTATTTCCCAGCAGGTCATGAGGGGCATTGGTGCTGAAATGCAGATGGGACCGGGAGGCCAGGAGGTAGGGCTGCCCCAGTGTGGGGCAGGGGTACGTGCCAGAGAAAACATTGCTGGGCAGGTGGTGGGGGAGGGGGCACCCGGCCGGCTGGGCCCTCTGCTGTGGCTATGGCCAGGACCCACTCCCCAGCCAGGTGCACAGAGAACCCATTATCCTGGGCACAAGAAAGGCCCATTTCTCTTTGGTGGGGAGGACGTGGCTGCCAGCAGGGAGCTGGTTTCAGCAAGTCATTTTGCTCTTCTTTCAACCCTCCTCACCTTCATCCCGGCTTCCCCAGGAAGGCCCGGTTCTCCCACTGCACCCGGCGGCCCCTGCAAGAAAACGCCATTGGTCCCTTCTAGAGCAAGGTCTGGCCCCTGGTTGTAAGGGGTGAGATAACTGAGGTAGGCTCAGAGAGGGCCAGGGACGTGCCCGAAGTCACACAGCATGAGAGACACAGAGGGGTCTCGGAGCTCGGAGATGGAACTGGGGGAAGGGAGGTGATCAGCTCAGGCTGCTGAGCCTCGGGGCTCCCCAGAGGCCGCTGGAGCCCTTTCCCTCCCCAAGAGTGTGGTTTACCACAATAGGAGCCCCTTGGCAAGCACAAGAAGGAAAATTTCATGATTCACATAAGGCTGGGGAGGAAGCCAGCAACTGCTGTGTTCAGGACTGAGTGATTCCAGCCCTTCTCTCTGCAGCAGGGCCAGGAAGACCAGGGCGGGAAGGCGTCCTGAGTTATCACCATTGGCATGGCTGCATAAACCCTGGGGCTCGGTTTTCTCCACTGGATAAGGCAGGGGTGTCTGAGGCTCCTTCCAAGCTCCTCACTGTATGACCTTAAGAGGGCTGATTCTGCAATCAAACCTCGGCTGGGTTGAAGTCCCAGTAGGGTGAGGGCAGGGGCATTGCTGCTTTCCCTGGTGCCAAAAAGGAGGCACTGCCGACCCCTACCCCCATGAGCATTTTGGCACCCTGCATCCCACCCATGGCCCCTGGGGCTGGGCGTCCAGCTCCTCACCCTCCACCTTTAGGGTGCATCTACCCTCTCGGCCAGGGTGCCTACTCTTCAGTCTCTGTGGCACACAGGACACAACCTTCTCCCCAGGCCTGGACAGAGACCCCTACAGAGGTAGGCTGGGAGGGGCTGATACCTCCTTAGCAGCATCACGGGACAAGCAAGGGTCCCTCCACACTCACCTTGGGTCCCATCTCTCCTGGAGGCCCAACAGGTCCCTGGGGTCCCTGAGGGCCCTAGAAGAGAGACAGATACACAGACAGTTGGGAGAAGCCAGCCTGGGTCCTCTTTGGGGTCTGAGGTTTGATAACGCACCCTGGAGGGGTGGGTGAGGGCGAGCACCCCCAAAACCTGGGACTCTGCAGTCCCCGCCCCCACCCCGGACCACACCGAGGGTCCTGGGGTCTCCAGCGTATCCCCTCCAATCCATCCGCACACTCTCCCTTTCATCTACCTAAAACCCAGTGGGGCCCTCCCCCGCTCAGGAACCTTCCAGTTCTGAAGCCTTGCTCACTGTTCCCTCTGCCGGGATGCCCTTCCACCTCAGACCCCCTTTTGGAAGCCCCCACCCCAGGCTACGGTCGAGCCACTGTTCAAAAGGGCATCCGCTTGTGCCTCAAGACATGGGAATGCACGGTGACCTGGGGGACAGGAGCCTCCTGTGCTCCCCCTGCCCCACTGGGGGCTCTTCCCCCGAGCCCCTGGAGACTCTACCCTCCCTCTCCATCCCCCGCGGCACCGCTCCACAGCCTGCTCCTGGGGCTCCCCAACACTTGGGCCGTGCTCCCTCCCTGCCCATGTCTGGCTCTTGCCCCTCCAGCCACACTGGTCTCTGCGGTTCCCAGTCAGCTTGTCAGTTTATTCTCACTCCCCTTCTTCCCTTCCCTTTCACTGTGCAGAGCTCTCTCTGTACATTTTCCCATTTCATCTCCATGACAGGATGACAAAGCAGGGACCGTTATTCCCATGTTACTAGCAAGAAAACTGAGGCTGGAGGCTTAGGTTCAACCCAGAGACCCTGAGCTCTCCAGCCAGGGTTGTTCCCCATCTGAGGCTGTTCCCATTAGTCCCAGAATTGTCCCTCTCCAACTTCTCTCTTTGGGTGACCCCCTGGCCCACACCAGCTGCCTGGGCCAAGATGCAACGAGGGAGGGGAAGGGCACTTACCGGTTCTCCTGGGAGGCCCTTGGTGCCTGGCGGGCCCGAGGGACCCGGGATGCCCTGCAGAGACAAACAAAGGTGACTTTAGTCCCTCCATGGTCTTCTCCACCCTGCCTGTCCCCCTGGCCTCAGTCAAGCCATCACAGCTTATGGGGTCTTATCCCCCCACCCTCTGCTGGATGATGGATGGGGTCACTGAGTCCCAGGGAAAGGGGTATGCTGGAGGGTCTTCAGTGCAGGGAGCGGGCAACTAGAAATTTTGGAGTTTCCCCAGCAGGATGGGAGCTTGGCTAAAGGGGCTTGTATCTTCCCATAGAGCCCACAGAATTTCAAGAACCAGTGATACTTACAGGGAAGCCTCGGGGGCCCAAGTGCCCTCGCTCACCAGGTGCACCCTGGAAGCACATTTGGGTTCATTAGAGGCACATGTCACAAAGCAGGGAGCGGGGCGGGGGGCTGGCAGCCGTGGCCTGACGTACCTGCTGCCCAGGCGGGCCCAGTCTGCCCTGCGGTCCTGGAGGGCCCTGAAGGAAGCAAAGCACTCAAGGGTGGAGAGGGCACTTGGGAGGACCCTTGAGAGAGGAGGGACCCACACTCCCAGAGGAGATACAAAGAACCATGGGATCCACCCCTCTCCCCAATGTGCAGGTGGGGAAACTAAGGCCCAACAAGGGGAGTGGCTTGCCTTAGGTGCTCTGGGTAGAGAACCAAGGACTGCATGTTCCTAAAGGGGCCAGAAGTAGCCTCACCTCTCGGGGGCTCTGGAGCAGTTTGGGGGTCCAGGGGACGGGGCCAGAGGCCGTGTGTGATTGCTCCTCTTTCACGCTTCCTGCTCTCTCTCTCTCTCTCTCTCATGCTTTCCCTCACTCTCAGTCTCCACGCTTTCTCCCTTTCCCTGCCCCCTTGCTCATGCTTAGCGGTGCGTGTGTGTGTGGCGGGGGGTGGTCAGGAGGAGTAGCCAGGTGAGCTCTCAGGAGCTACCCTGCAGCCCCTCAGGGACCCCTGGCTGTCCCCAAGGGGCCTGGCGCTGAGCAGGTGTGAGCCCTGTTTCCTGGATTCTTGACCCAGCATGGAAGGTGAGAGGAAGGGCGGGCCGTGGGAGTCCGTACCTTCAGACCCCGGGCCCCCTGCTCCCCGGCTGGTCCGTCTGGTCCTCGGGGGCCCTGGAACAGGGAAAATGGACTAGCACAGTGGACAGCAGGGGTCTCCCTCGGGCTGGGAACCAGGAGGGCGGGGCCGCCCGGAGTCTTGGGCTTTTCCCTGCTGAGCTGAGGCTCCCTCTTGCTTGCTTTTCCGCGCTCACCCCCACTCTGAGACGGGCCATCCCTGTGCAGTGTGTCTGCTGGGATGGCTCGGCAGAGGGCTCGCATGGGTGCACTCAGCTAGAGGCCTTACCATTCCAGAACGGGGTCAGCGGTGCCTTTAAACCCTGTTTAAAGAGACCATGGGCGGTAGGCCAGCCAACCCATTTCACAGACAGGGAGAGGGAGGGCTAGAGCCAAGAGACACATGGCCAAATCCTCACAGCCAGGTCTTCAGACTCTGCTGTCACATAGTTTCCTCAGAGCACTCTTGGGCATAAGCAGGTATACGAACCACAGCCCTTGGGGAAACCGACAGAGAAGGACCTGGGGAGGGTCTGCCTGTGGCCACGGCTCCCTCTCCAGTCAGCTGTCCAAGCTCATCTGGTCTAGCTCACGTGAGGAGGGGACAGGGACAGGGTGGGGGTCAGGCGGCTGTTCCCTGGAGTTCTGGCCTCAGGTCTGAGCCTTGAGACAAAATTCTTGGTCTTTTGAGAGCTAGGAGGTCTCCGGGGTAGGTAGAATCTCCTTTTGCCCCCACTGCATAGATGGGAACACCGAGGTCAAGGGAAGTGAATTGTCTAAGGTCCCTTAGCACATTAGCAGCTGGTATCCCTTCCAGGGTTCTGCCACTGCCCCACGTTTCCCCTCCATGGGATGGGACACAGATGGGATAGGGTGCACTGGGAAAGGCCCCATGGAGAACACTGCGGTGTCTGTTCTGTTGGGGATCAGACAGGCTGTGTTGAAGAGACAAAAAGGATCCTATGAAGGAGGCTGGCCCACCCAGCCTGGGAGCTTGTGGACCTGCCACAAACGGGGCTGGGAAAGTGCCGGGGTGGAGGGAAGATGAAAGATGAGAAAACAAAAGAAGAAATTACTTAAAAACTGAACAAGGAAATTTTTGATTAATAATCGAGCCGGAAAAAGTGACAATTGCTTTTATCAGGCGCCTGGTGCTCCAGATGCGTCAGTTCCACACCGCAGCCTTAAATAGTGTCTCACTGACTAAATCAGCTGGGATGGGAGGCCCCGGGGTGGCGAGGGATGCAGCTGGGTTGTTCGGTGGTTCATCTGGGAGCCTTTGTTCCCAGTGTCCTCAGGCCTAGAGCCCAGGGGAGGGGGGCGGTCCACTGCTAGGCACAGTGGTACTCAGGAAATGTTATATCTTAGGGACAAGGGATTGCTCCTGGCTCAGCCTCAGTTATCTCAGAAATGGGGCTGAGAAATCTTTATAATGCCCATGGGCAGCTCAGCACCTGGACTATATAATAAGTTCCCATTAAAACCTGGCTCTGCCAGAGGAGGCTGCAGGCTCCCGGGGGTCAGGGGCACAGGGGAAGGCCTCAGTGAATCTGGATTCAGTCCCTTCCTCAGAACAGGCAGCTTACGTCATGCTGCGTAGAAGGTTACGTGATCTGGAATAACAGTAACAACAATAGCAGTCACGGCAACCATAATGAAAGCTATTGTCCTCATTTTACACAAAAGTAACCACCTATGGTCACACAGCTAGTAAGCAGAGGGGCCAGAGCTTGAACCCAAGTCAGCCAGATGCACACGGTTCCCCACCACTGCCTGTCACTGTTTATCAGTGTGAGAGTGAGCTCCCCGTCACAGCGGGTATGCAGGTCAAGGCCTAGCAGAGCCTGCCAGGAAGGCTCTGTGCTGGGCCAGCGTGTTAGAGAAGACAACATCTGAAATCCCCGTTACCTAGGAGGCTCTGCTATCCCCTGGGAGCACCAGAGGGCTCCGGAAGCTCGGGCTTGCTCAGGAGAGAGGACCAACCTTCCTGTCGGGAGGGAGAAGGAGGTGACAAGCCGCAGCCACCCTCCCTCCCGAGCTCCACTGTGCAGGCAGAGGAGCGAAGGTAGCCACCCTTCACCAAAACTCCACCAAAACCACACCCTTGCTCTGGCCACTCTGCAGCTTGTCCTGTGTCCTGCAGGTCCTCCTTCCTTCCCCAGATGAACACAGCTGCCCTCCCCTGCTGGAGGCAGGCCTGGATTTCTCTCAGAGCCACATGTCTGTTCTCTCTCAGAGCTCCTGCCCAGGAAGATGTCTGAGGTCACAGCTGGGGCTTGGTGGGAGGAGCCCTTGCCCAGGACAGAAAATCTGGCCAACTGCAGCTCTTGGGAAAAAGAGATGGATGCTAGAGAGGGAATGCATACATGCCAAGCATACCCCACACACCGCTGTCTATCAGGAGCTGGCCTGTGTGAGGTGCTGAGGAGGGCATGTGGGCCCCGTGGCCATCCCATGAGGTCGGTTCTGCTGCTGACCCATTTTACAGATGAAAACCAGAGGCTCACAGAGGCGAAGTCAGGGTTCAGGGCCCGGTCTGCCGCCCTCTAAGCCCCACTCACAGGAGCAGAATCCAGCGTCAGCACCTGGATCTCAGAATCCTCCCAACTCCCTCGAAGTGGGTAAGTAGGGGGTAAGTGGAGACTCCCATTGTCTTCTCCATCACCCTGCCCCAGCATGCAGCCCTCCTGGCGGTCTCCTGTAGGCCTATTCCTGCACAGTTCTCATGATGGGGAGCTCACTTCCACACTGCTAAACAGTGACCGGTAGTGGTGAATAAATGTGGGCATCTGGCTGACTGGAGTTCAAATTCTGGCTCCTTACAGCCTCCTCCTAATATCGCCTACCAAGCATTAGAGAGGTTACGGTACTGGACTGAGGTCCTCGAGCTGATAACTGGGGACACTGAGACTTACCCTTATACCTGCCTGACCCCAGAACCCCAACTCTTTCAACGGGGGCCTGGAGATCCAGACTCTGTCAGCAATTCTCCAAGAGCAGAGGGGCCCCATCCTGCTTCTGGCCTCCATCCCTTCGTGCTCATGGTTTCCGGGGCAGGAGGGTGGGGGCCTTGGGGGTGGGGGACAGCAGGGCCCATCTGCACATGGGCAGGGAAGCAGGTAGGGACTTGCAGAGGGAGCTCCAAGTCCATTGACCATGGCACACATGGGGAAACTGAGGCCTGGAGAGCAGCGAGGTCTTGCTAAGGTCACAGAAGAAGCCAGGAGCTTCAGGGGCCAGGTGATGGGGGCTGCCCAGAATTGAGCTTTTTAGCAGCACAGCGGGTGCCTCTCTAGGTCCCCTACTACCCTCAGTAGTTAATCCATCTGTGCAGTGGCCCACGGTGGCCTGTTAGGCCGGGGAACCCAGAGGGTATATCCCACAGGTGTTTGTTGTTGTTGTTGTTGTTGTTGTTGTTGTTGTTGTTAATGATCTATTTTTTACAAAATGTTCCTCAGAATAGAGGCTTCGGACACCCATGAAAAGATGAGAATTCAGGTTAGAAATACACAATATGCCAGGATTTACTAGTTCATTGTTTAAAAAGTACCTTATATTTGCTCTTAGGTATTTTAAATAAATGAGTAATTATTATATTTCACATATAAGATAGGTGGTACTTTCCCTACATTAGAATTATATCAACCTTTAGATGGACATTTAAACTGTTTCACTTTTAATTTTGTCAGATCCCACAGGTTTTGCATTCCTGCCAAACCCAGCAGGGGGGAGGGGCTCGAGGTCCTGAAGCTCCCCTCCCAGCTTTCGACTTTGATGTGGTTGGGAGCCTGGGTTTCCTCAAGCAGGAGATACATTCTTCCAGCCACTGCTGGGAAGGGGTGCTGATAGGGGCCTGAGCCCTCCATCTGGAGAGAGGGGCGGGGCCTGGGCCAATGTAGCTCACCCTCCAGCTAATGTGGCTTCCAGGACGAAATGTGCGCAAGGTCAAGGTGGTTTCCAGGACGAAATGTGCGCAAGGTCAAGGTGGGACGTGGCTGTCAATGGGCCTTGGGCCACTTTCATAGACCCAGGACATGCTGGGAGGGGCCCTGCTGGGCCAGAGGAATGCCTCTTAATCCTCTCTTTCCCAGGCCGACTGCTCAAGCCATCTGGTTCAGGGGAAAATTTAAAACCTCTTGAAATTCAGCCAAGAAGAGCGTAACCATCACAGACCCCATGCGTGGTGCTTAGATAGTAGGCCTGGGCTGCATGCACTACCTGTGCCATCTCGTTTCCTTTCTACAGGGCTACACAGCCCGGCGCCTGTGCACCAGTTGCCCTCTCTGCACAACCGAAAGTAAGGCTGCGTTCAGTATGCAAAAGAGCCAGAGTCACTGGGTTCAAATCCCAGCTCTGCACTTTCTAGCTCTGCAACTTGAGGCAAGTGACTTAACCTCCCTGTGCTTTAGTTTCCTTGTCTGTAAAATAGAAAAAAAGAGTAGCACGTACTTTAGAGGGTAGCGTTGAAGATTAAATGAGTTAACGTATGTGATAAGATGGTGCCTGGCACATAGTACTAGCGATTATCTCTTGCTACCATGCTCAGGCTCCCCACTGCCCTTGGAGCATAGCCCATACGCCTCGCTCTGGCGTTTGAGACCCTGCTTGGCTTGGCATCTGCTAATTCTTGGTCTCCTCCTTCTCCCCTAACCCTCTGTTGAACCAATGGGGATCCCTAAACATGCCATACCCTCTCTCGCCTTAGAGCTTTCCCTCTGCCTGGAATCTGACATCACTCAAGCACTGCCCCCTCCTGGAAGCCTTCCCTGATACTCTGTCCAGGTAAGATGACTTCTCTACACTCCCAAGCTGCTCTGTGCTTCCACCAACAACATGCTCATGACCCTAAACTGTCTGTTTGACCAACTTGATTGAGTCATAAGGGCAGGCAAGCGGTCATGCCTGTACTAGTCTCTATGGTATCAACAGAGCCTCCAACAGTGGCCCGCACAGAGTAGGTGTCGATAAAAGGTGGTTGAATGAAGGAACGACAGCCCGTTTATGCCCACTAGATGGCAAGCCCAGTGCTCATAAATGGGCCGAAAAAGATGGCTGGGGTCCCACAGTGAGCCTGGAACCCTGCCTGGTGCTGTGAAGGTCAAAGATCTCAGGACTGGGCAGGGGGCAAGGTACAGGAGGAGGTCTCTCCAGTAGGTGACCAGTGTCAGCCCCTGGGGGCTGGGCCCCACTTACCCGGCGTCCCTTTGCTCCCCTCATGCCTGGTGGGCCTCGAGATCCTGGAGGACCCTGTGGGGAGAGAAAGTGTTTGGAGAGGCCCCTTTTTTAGGGACTAAGCACAACACTGAGGGCTGGGCGCGAGGGGGCAAAGCTTGCCTCAGGAGCAGCCCCCGCCCAGGCTCAGTAGTCTTCATATTAAGGGATCTGGCCCAGCGGACAGTCTGTCCCACTAGAAGACGCAGATAAGCTGCAGTCTTGAGCAGGAGTCTTCCCTAGGTCCGACAGGGGCCTAAGCCCTTCCCGGGAATCCTTAGTGGAGACAGGCCTCCCTGAACGAGCCATTTCCTTCTTTATTGTAAAAGCCACAATCAGAAGCTACACAACATTTCTGAAAAAAAGGTCTCCCCAAACTCCCATTTCCTTTTTTCTCTGCCCATCAGCATGGAGAATGTGGCAACCCAAATTCCGGTCCTGACTCTGACCCCAAATGTCACCCAAGAGCTACCTGAGAGCCTAGAAAGAACCCTGGGGTAAGAGGGGGAAGAGCCAGATCACAGCCCCGAGGTGAGGGCGGGGGAGGGGAAGCTTCATGGGAAGGGAGGGTCAAGGGTGGGCAGGAGAGGCTGGGCAGAGAAGGGGAGGTAGGGGAGAGGCAAAGACAAGGAACAGGTCTCGCCCAAGGGGGATGCCCAGTTCTCTTGGTCTGATGTTGGGATGACAAAGAGGCACAAGGGAGAGACAGGGAAGGAGGGACAGAAGACATAGATAGGGCTGGCTTTGTTCCTTGAATTCTGAGCACCTGGCCCAGTACAGGCCTATGACATAGATTTAGAAATTTGTTGAAGGGATGATGAATATGCAACAACTTAACGGGGCAGAAGAAGGTTTGCAGGGAGAGAAAGAAGGCAAAAAGAGGCAGCGGGCGGTCTCACTGCCTAATTCCTCTCCCTGGGTTCCAGTCCCAGCTGCACTCATCAAGCAGCAACTGCACCCTATGGCCAGCCAGGGCCCCTTCAACAGCTGCAGGAGCCTCCCGCTCGGCGGCCAGTCCCAGACTGGGCGTGCTCCTTTTACAAGGAAGAGTCAGCCTCAGCCCCCTCCGAATACCAGGGAGAGGCCCAGCTCCGTTTGTGGCCTCGGGAAAAACTCCTCCAGCTCCCTCCATCTCTCTATCCCTATGGCCTCGAGGGGTGCCGACCCTCCATCTGTTGCTGCTGATGTGAGAGGCTAGCTCCTAACCTGACCCCTTGTCAGCAGAGCAAGAAGGCTGGTGGCCCAAGCGTGGCCCAGAAAACAGGCAGATCTGACTTCTGGGTGGTGGAGAACACAGGGACTGGGTGAGAAAGGATCACTTTATGGAGGGATCCTGGACTGCAGAAGGCATGCAATGTATCACCGGGAAATTTCAGGAGTCTCTTGACTTAGAGGCAGTAAAGTGGAGCACTTAAATGAGCCAGTTGCTTGCTCCACCAGAGATCTAGGTTCAAATCCCAGCTTGCCACTTACTAATTCTGTGACCTTTGGCAAGTGACGTACACTCTTTGGGCCTCAGTTTCATCAACTAAGAAACGGGGGTAAAGAAGAGTCCCTGACTCCAAGAGCTGCTGAGAAGACAAAGTGCCCTGGAAGGTCCCCAGTAAAGGGTAGCTATGAGCTCTCTTAAAGGAGGTAGTCCTTAACTGGAGAGCTCAGGATTTGACTGTGTCCCCTCCCCCAATCACGGAGATAATAATTTTGACTGACCTCAGGGGCTGTAGGAAAGCATGGATGTTAAAGTGATTGGAAGAGTGGGAAAAAGGCCAATCCAGTGTGAAGAGCTTTATCAGAAATGTATTAATAATAGTGTTACTAATAATTGTGGTAATTAGTGTAGCTAACAAGTAGTAACAATTACTAACAAGTAGTAATTATTACTAACACCATTCATTAAGCACTTAGTATATGCAGGTAGTTTGCTAAGTAATGACATCATGAACTGTGTCATTTGTCTCACAACAATCTCATAGTGAAGGTAGTATTGCGTTGGCTTACAGATGGGGAAACTGAGGCTCAGGGAAGCTATGAGTGTTGCCAACAATCACATAGCTCGTAGGTAGGAGAGCCAGCATTTGACTCACATCTGCCTGATTCCGTGATTGGGTTTCTGGACCTCTGTGCTCTCCTGCTTCTCTGGTGCTACAAGGGGTGGCTGGCTGGCCAGAAGCAGACCCAGGTCAAGGGGACCAGTCCCATACTGCAGCAGTGAAGGATCAGTGGCCACCTGGAGATCTGTCTAATTTCACTCAGTCTGAGCCAACCCATTGAACAGATGGAAGCATGGAGGAAACAGGGTGGGATGAGGTCAGTGGGGTGACAGAGGCAGGGAATTCAGAGGCCAGCACCTTCCTTCTATTTGCAGCCCTGGACGTCCCCACCGTTAGTCCACCTCCCACTGGCCTTCCATTTTGCCCCAGCAACTCCCTTCCAGGCTTTCTTCTTCCCCCTGGACAGATGTGCAGATTGAGGCCCAGGGAGGCCGAAATCCAGGGGCACGGGAGCTAGAATTTGATAACAGTCCCCAGCATCCTTGTACTTGGGCTTTGACCCTGGGCACCTCCTACGCTGATGGGGTTTGATCACTCTCTTCCTAGGAGTGTCTCCTGGGCCCTGGTGCTCAGGTCCTGTGAACACTGGGGAGGGAGGGAGGACAGTAGCCTTTGGGTTGGGTGGCTGGGACCCTTGGGTTCCAAGCAGGGTGCCTCAGCCTGGAACCATCCCCTCCAGCTCCAGGCCAGATGTGGCTTTCCCTCCTCCTCAGGAACCAGGAAAAAACATGCCATTGGAGGTCCAGGGTGTGGCTTCTGATCCCAACTCTGCACTCTGTGCATTTTCTATATCATCAGAAGGACTGTGGGGGGCAGAAAGAGCCCCCTGTTGCCTGACACCTCTGTGTTTGGATGATGGTTACTTGTCTGGCGCTGGCACATAGTAGGTGCTCAGTAAAGGTCTGCTAATGAGCAAGAGGGTGTTTATACTTGGCATTCCCACTAGACAGTGAGACTCCTAAGAGCAGATCTATTTCTTACCATTTTTGTGCCTCCAGAGCTGAGCACAGGCCCTGCACGTAGTAGGTGCATGCAAAAGTTTAGGATCTCAGTTGGGCTTGCTTCCTTAATTAGTGCAGAGAACTAGTGTGTGCCCACTTTCCTGGGGCTCAGATCTTCAAAGGCTCTCGTGCCCTCCTTCATCAGGTTCTAGGGAGCCCCTCAATCTGGGCTTTGAAGGGACCTGGGCGGCCTGAAGGTATTATCTCCCAGTCCTGCCCGGGGATTCTGAGTGGGCTGAACCCCCTCCACCCACACCCTTCCCACCTGCCCGAGGGGGCTCCCAGCCCTGAGCCCTGGCCTTGGCTGAAGGGTGTGCCCTCGCCAGTCTCCACAGCCTCCATCAGCAGGGGCAGAGGGACCAGAGCTTTCTGTGCTCTAGAGGAAGCCTGCTCTCCCTACCTGTACGTCACCCTCGGGGGAGCAGAGGGGGCCCCTGAATTTGGGTGCTCCTACCACACCGCTCCCCCTGCCCTCCCTGCCTTGGGATCCTCAGGAAGATCCAGGGTTCCTCAGTGATCACACAAAGCCCAGGACCCCTGCACCCTTGGCTCTGGCCCTCAGCTATCTGTCCTCAGCATTTCCAAGTTCTCCCCTCCATTCACTGTAGCAGGCATTTCTCATTTACTGGGTCCTCGCTCTCCCCCAAGCCAGAATATAAGCTCCTAAAAGGCAGACAGGGACAACTTTCTGCCTCGTTGATGGCTACATCCCCAGCTCCTGGTGAGGCCCCGGGCACATATGACACAGTATTTCCCGAGTAAATGAACAAAACCATAATGGTGACAATGACCAAGATGCCCCCGTGTAATGAACATCACCATGTAATGAACATCAGCCGCATGGTTTCATTTAACTTGTGCAGTCACACTACCATGACCATGATTATTTTCTCTGTTTTTCAGCTGAGTGAAATTTAGGCTCAGAGTTCAATGCTCTGCCCTGCCAATATAGCCAGGGAGTAGTGGAGCTGGGACTTGAAACCAGGTCTGTCTGACTCTGAGGCCTGGACTGCTCATCCTTACCTGACAATGGATTTGAGCCCAGGGAACATGATGGCTTTGCTTACCGGGGGTCCAGGCTCTCCGGGGGTCCCAACACCACCTGGCATCCCAGGATGACCCTACTCAGAGAGAAGAAAAGGAAGGATTCAGCGTTGGAAGTTGCCTCTTCCTCCTTCAATCCCCCCAGGCCAGCTCAGCCCCAGCCCCGGGGACACAGGGCAGCATCTGGGCCTCCCGGAGGGAGAAGGAGCAAATTATCCTGAACACCTGGGGTAGACAGAGGCCGGAGGAGCAGAGCTGTCCCCATGGCTATCACGGGAAAGGGCAAAGGGGTTCAGATTAGCTCCTTACCATTGACCCCTTGGGTCCAGGTGCTCCTGGGGGTCCCATCATGCCCCGGTCACCCTGTGATGGAGACAACAATTCAGGGAGGTCACCTCTACAGGACGGTTCTGTGGGGGGCAGGTACAGAGGATAGTGCAGACGGCCTCCAGAGGCCAAATAGGGGCAGGGGCTTGCCCAAGATCTATAGAGAGTCCCTGCCCAGCCCATGGACACATCACCCCAGGTGGTGACAAGGGAAGAGTGGTGGTCTGGGACTTCACTCAGCAGAAGCCAAGACCCCCGGCAAGTCCTAGGAGCCTCAGCTCCACTATAGCGCACTACACAGTGGGTTTCCCTCAGGCAAGGATGGTCCTGATTAAGGATATGCTAATTGCACGACCTCTTTGGGCTGGGCCCGCATCATGTGGTCCTCATTAGGACTGGCACCCCCCTGGCTGGGCATGCTGAGGGGAAGATGGCAAGGGAAGGCATTTCTTTCACTCTCCCTACCCCCTGCCCAAACCTAGAAGAATCATAGATGTAACTCTTTCCCTCTCAACCCATCCTGGCAGACTGGCAGATGGAGTGTGTAACCAACAGAGCCATGGCACGAAGGCAGGGGCTCTGGGTTCAATGCCTGACTGATTTTGTGAGCCCGTTTCTTATATTCACCCATCCAACCAACAAACATGTATTGGGCATCTACTATGTGCCCAGCACCGTATGCAAGACCCAGAAGACACAGTGGTGAGTAGAAATAGATTCTGCTCACAGCGAGGGAGACCCAGAGTGTCGGGAGGGGATGGGCACAAATCACCAAAACAGATATAAATTGTGGTACCGCAGTGACGGAGTGGTTCTCAGCCCCTAAGGCTTTGCAACAGGGGATCTGACCCACCTGGCTGCAGGGGTATGCTGGGGAAGGAGTCCCTGAGGAAGTACAGCTTGGCCTGAGAGCTAAGGGATAACTGAGAGTCATTTAGGCAAACAGGGTGGAGAGGGCGTGAGTGGGGAGAGTGTCCCTGGCTGCAGGAACCTCATGGTCCACAGATGAGGAGGGACATGGAACATGTGACAACCAGAGAAGGCAGAGGTGGCCTTGATAGTGCACTACTGTTATGCAAGATATTACCACTGAAGGCAACAGGGTAAAGGGCACACCTGGTCTTTCTGCGCTATCTTTTTTCTTTTTCGACTTCTCGCGACTCTCTAACTATTTCAAAATAAAAAGTTAAATTAAAATAAAAAGAGGCAGAGGAGGAAGAGGAAGGACGAGGAGGAGAAAAACAAGGCGGACAGAGTGTGCAGGATACAGAGAGTGATGAGGAGGCAGGCTCAGGATAAGCCTGAAAAGGCAGGTGGGGTCAGACGCAGGTAGTGCTTCCCCTCCCTGGACCTCAGTTTCTCTATCTATCCACTAGGAATAACACTGCTCCCCCTGAGGACCTGCCTGGGCATGAGATAAGCCCACACAAAGGAAAGCAGGTGCCCTCCAGGGCCCACGGGGGCAAGTGGGAAGCCACAGGCTGTTGGTGAGCTGGGTGCCAGCACAGGCAGAGTAGCTTAGCAGGCGAAGTGTGGCTTTGGGTACTGAACCTGGTTCAAACCCCGACTCTGCCACTTCCTGCCTAAGTGACCTTGAGCAAGTCTCCTCCCCTCTTTGAGCCTTGGTTACAAAAGGGATAAGCGTTCTTTGAGGGTCCAAGTGCCAGGGAAATGAGGAGAGGCCAGGAGAAAGAAGTCTGAAACCCCCAGGTCGACTGGCCACTTCAACTTTTTAAAATTGCAAAACACAGCTCTGTTTGTTTGTATGTTCCCCTCAACACAACTTACCTTTTCTCCCACGATTCCTGGCTCCCCGACCAGACCAATGAATCCCAGAAGTCCCTGTAAGAAACATTTACGAAAGCAAGAGAAAGGACGAAGCAACGTGAATTCAGGGGCTTGCTGAGTTTCAAAGGCAACTTCCCTGTGGCTTCCTTCCTCTGGGGCTCACCTCCCGTGTCTCCTGCCCCGTGCCTGGTAATCCTGCCGGCATGGGGCTGCCACTGAGAGAGTTGCCTCTCTCCCGGCACTGTCCTGACTTCCCTCACTCCACCAGATGGTTCTCATTTTGGAGCCAAGCAGTGGGGCCGCTGCCAGCATCCCTGGGAGCGCCACACAGTCTTCCCGCGCCAGAATCCGGCTGGGAGACAGCCACGTTTGGAGAGCGGTTGTGGGGGCGTCGGGGGAGGCCCTTAAGCAGTGCTGGGCAGAGGCCTGTCTGTGAGAAATCTGTCCCCATCTTTCAGGGCTCTGGGGCTGTTTCAAAGAAAGAAACAAACTCTCTGGCCAGGAAAGAAATACCCTACCAGCCTCTGCCAAAAGACCTGATTGAAATCTGGGAAGCGGAGGCCTTTTTACTGTCTTGTGAAAGGCTTCCTCTCCTTTTGAAAAGGGCGTGCGCGTACACACACACACACACACACACACACACACACACACACACACACAGAGGTTCCGGTTGCTCTTTTTAACTCCACTGGGTGATAACTTGTCTCTGTGTTCCAGGGGTTCTTCTAGGTGGCTGCAAGCCTCGCTGCTGCCCTCAGCAAGCAAACATGGGCACCGCCGGGGTGAAGGGCCTAGCGGAGCCACCCAGGAAAGCAGACAATTCCCTGTCCAGGTCCCACACTCTTCTCTGCTAAGGAAAATTGAAACTGAGGAGGGTCTCATGTGGTTCAGGAGGAACAAAATGCCTTTCGAAGAACACAGGTCTGCAGACAAGACTTCCTGGGAGAATTAGGAAAGACCGAGGGATGAGTGGGTTTGTCCCATACTGTCTGCTCCCTGTCCCCAAACTACTCAGAAAGGAAACCTTGAACCGGATCAGCAGTTGATCAGAAATTGTGCCCTCAGCCAGTGAAGCACCAGCCTGTCAGTCAACTAAAGGGACAGAGTGACACCCAGTTCCAAAGGGTTAGCTCTGTGGGTCTCAGGGTCAGTTTTCTAGTGGTGCCTCTGGCCGGGACCACGTGTGTCCTTGCTGCTGCAGCCTGGGCCTGTGCGGTTCCAGGCACCTGTCCTTCCATCAGGGCCTTCAAAGCACGTGGCTGTGAGTGGGGACAGATCTCCCTGGTCCCCCGGCACCATCACTGCCCACGGAGGGTCCTGGTTCTCTGGGCTCAGAGACCCTTTGGGGTTGCAGCGTGAGGTGAGAGAGTGAGGTACAAGGTATGAGGTCGTGACTAATGAGTCACAGAAAATAACTTAAGAGTATTTGACTTTTGCAACAACTTTAAGAAAAAAAAAATTAGAGCATTTTCAGGTGATAGCAATGTTAGTAACAACAGCTGGCACCTGGCACTTTATCTGTGTTATCGTTGAATCTTCAGGTTTGTGGGCCCCCAGCAAATCACGGAGCCTCTCTGAGTCCCATCTGTAGAACGGAGGACTTCAGATTAAGGTCCCTGCCTACGTCCCAGGGTCATTCTGAGTCCTGGAGATAATGGGTGGCACACGCAGACACTCAATAAGTGTTAGTTCCCTCCCATCTCATTTTAATTTATTTTAAAAGGGCATGGGGTTAAGACAGAGGCCTGAGCTCCCCACAAGGGAGCAGTCAGACATTTAGAGGATGCTGAGTGGAGGGAAGAAAAGCTACTCTGTTAAGAGGCTGCTGCCGGACTGGCCCAGGGAAACAAATTTCATAGCTACTTTAAATTTATGGGTTGCTGGGTTCTGGAAGGCAGGCAGGTCATAAACCTCAAGCAAGAAGCCAAACAGGATCCTAATGAATAAGAGCCATACAGCAAGTGCCATTCCCCTGCCCCCCACCCCTGGGACCCCCCCCGCCCCCGCCCCACGGGGCACTGTCCCCGAATGTCCTGGCAGGCCTGTCCTGCGGGTAGAGCTGAGGCTGGCCGGGGAGGCCAGCACCGGAGGCCCAGGGCTTCCACCTGGTGGGCCGGGTGGAGAGGCAGCTCCGACAGCTGCAGGCAAGCTGGCTCCTCTCCGGCTGGCCTGGCGAGGGAGCACGGGGGAGGGGGGTATGGTCACCTACAGCGGCCACTGCACAGGCAGGATCTGAGTCCCTGATATGGGGGAGGAGGCTGGCCTGGTCCTCCGGGTCTACAGATAAAGGGCCACTTTCTGCTATGGGAGATTTTCTCCCTCCCTCCCTTCTCTCACATGACATTCTGCCAGGTGCTGGGGAAGCAACTAGGAACAAGACAGTTCTGGGTCAGACAACACAGGGCTAGGTATTTACATGCCTGGCTTCCCCCTGGACAGAGCTTCTTAAAGGCAAGGCCCATGCCTTGCAATCATCTTTGTGTCCCCAGCACCAGGGACAGGGCTTGGCAAGCCAGCTGCGCTCTAAGGAGCTATTAGGAAGCAAGATGTCAAAGGGTTTTCCAGTCCCTCTTGGCAGGTCTTGGGAATCCAGCAGACCTGAGTGTCAAGCACCCTCTTACGTTACTGCCTGCGAGATCTTGGGCAAATTACTTCTCAGGGCCTGGTTTCCTCAGGTGCAAAATGGGGTAATAACACCTACCACCACAGGGGTGCTGGTGGGGACTGCAGGTGATGACACTGGAATTGCAGGTGAGGGTGTAGAAATCGTAGGGCGTAGAGCCTTGTACCTAACAGGTGCCCAATAAATGTAGCCAATACTGGGATGAAAAGGAGGCTTTCACTGTCACAGATATTGACATGTCCTAGTACGGCAGAAGCTTCAAAATGTATCATTAAGGCTTGTCACCGCTTTGAAATTGAGGTTGTTATTAGACCTGCCGCTAGATCTCATTATCTACTGCACAAATGAAGAAGCATACCTAGGAGTAGGTCACATTTGAACACATTTTCATAACTGTGTTTTGATAGAATTGATTTTCCTTGTAATCCTTTTTTTCTATCTTCTGCACTTAAGTGCTTTTTTCTGAGAAGGGGTCCACGAGCTTCGCTAGTCTGCTAAAGGGGCCCAAGGCACAAAAAACATTAAGACCCCAGAACATAGTGTTTCCAAGGCCCTTCTGTGTTCCGACATTCTAGGATTCTGCTTCTCTATTTCCCGAGGGCCTGACCATCAGCATAACTATGAAATTAAATTTACTGATTGTGTTGCCTTTTTTTTTCCAATCAGGAAGTATATCCAGGCCGCAGCAGCCCTTCCAAACTCCTGGGCTTCCCACAGAATGCGCTCAAATGACACTGGAAACGTTTGAAAAAATCCAGTCCTCTCCCTACTTTAATTCCTTTCTTCCCCCCCGCAGATGTTGCAGGCCTGTTGAGGAAGACCACCGTGTGCAACTCTCACGCCATTGATGGTTCTCAGTGGAGACAAATTCTTCTGGGTCCCCAGCATCACACCTCATTCTGGGCTGAAGCAGCCCCTCACAGGGTTTGAGGGATGCAGTTCTTCTTTAAAGGAGTGGAGGAGGCTGCTGCCTCCCACCCATCTACCCGCCCAGCACTTAGAACTGCCTCTCCCCAGAGCCAAGGCCCTAGCCAGGAGTGTCTAACATTTTGGCATCTCTGGGCCACACTGGAAGAAGAGGTGTCTTGGGCCACACATTAAATACGTCACGACACATAATCACACACACACAAACAAAAAATCTCACAATGTTTTACATAAATTTACGATTTTGTGTTGGGCCACATTCATAGCCATCCTGGGCCGCATGCAGCCCACGGGCTGCAGGTTGGACGCCTCTGCCAGACCGTGTTAATGAAGGCTGTGATCCTCAAACCTCCTTTTAACAACTGCTTGCAACCTCCACTGTCTTTAGACTTTGGCCTGGCTTCCTAGCTAGCCAGAGCCACCGGTTTGAATATCTTTCTTTATACTTGAGGGATGGCTGACCAAGAGCCCCTGGCAAGTGGTTATGCCCCTCTGGCCATCAGCTTCCCATCTGTAAGTGGAGCACAGAGGGCGATTGTTAAAGGGCTCTTCCAGTTATAATGCTCTGGGAGCAAAGTCACGTTACCTCTTTGGGCAAAGGCCCCAGGAACATCTGCAGAGTCAGGCCATGGGGAATGACCATTGTGACTACGACTGACGGCGCTCTCATTCTGTGACTTCGCCTCCCTGAGATGCAGTGTCCATATCAATGAAAGGGAGACGAGTGAACGTACCCCCGGAGCTGGGATGGGAAGGGATGTGGGGTGCACGTGGACTGCTTACCAAAGGGTCTGGCACATAGGAAGTGCTCAGAAAAGAGAGCTGTATGCTCAGAGACTGGTGTTGACTTACCTGCTCACCCACAGGTCCTGGCCGTCCAGGGTTGCCTGGCTCCCCCTGCGAAGAAACAGAGGGGGTCACTTGGGATGAGTGACAGGAGGCCCGGCCTCCTGGATAGCGCCCCACCTGACTGGCCTTAGTCCCTACTGCTGGAGATGGACAGGGAACCTCATCGCCAGAGTGTGGTCTTGGAGACTCCAAACAAACGGCAGGGACAAAAGGACACGGGGGCAGACCCTCTGGCCCTAGAGATGACCTGAGTTACCCATGCCCTCTGAGTGGCCCTTGGCAGGTCACTTGGTCCCCTGATGTCTACATTGTGTGTGGGCCCTTCCTCAACCCACTGCATTTTGTGGAGGTGGAAACTGAAGCTCAGAGAAGTGACCTGTTCCAGGTCACACAGCCAGCCAGAGGTAGGGTTAGAATTGGAATTTTAGTCTGACTGACCGAATGACTGACTAACTGACTGACTGGAATCCCTGTTCCTAGGAGACCCCGTTCCTAGGAGACCAAGCCACCTCACTGCAGGTCGAGTATGAGCTGGGGATTCAGGGCTCCTGCGTCCTAGACCCCAGCCCCCACCAGAGCTCGGCCACCAGCTCCCAGGTGACCTTGGTGGGTCTCGTCTCTGCTCTGGGCTCAGCCTCCTCAGCTATAAAGAAGGGAGATCAGACTCATTTGTCACCGAGGCTGTTTCTAGCTCTCAAGCTTGGTGGTCTCCCATGGCCTCGTCTGTCAGCTTTACCACATGCCTCCTACTCCTTAAGCAGCCACAGCCACTGGGGTCACCCCACAGCGTGAGCTGGGCGGAGGCAAGCAGAACTGTAGGATAAATCCACCCGAGCTCTGTCACCACTCCCACCACAGAAACCCGACAGGTGTCAGAGGAAGGAAGGCCGCAGCCTCAGAGGGCAGGACAGGGCCTCGGACTAGCCAGGACTCTGGCTCCCAGGCGGCTGTGGCTCCTTGCAGTCCAGGTTCCAGCCCCGCCTTCCCTCAGCTCCTCCCTCAGACCTCTGCTTGCAAAGCCCAGAGGGGCCAGACAGACACATGGGCCATTTCCCCTGAGGGGAGGGAATGTGGATAACTTGCACCCCCCCAGCCCCCGCTCTGCCCTAACCCTCTGTAAACTTGCCCAGCTGTAAACTTGGCCCAATAATCCTTGTCCAGGGTGGCTGGGAAAATCCAGCCCTGCAAAGTTGGGGGCGGGAGGGTGTCCCTGGAAAGCCATGAAGTGAGGCTACCCCTGTGCTGAGGGGTCATCACTGTCCTACCCAGGCCAGTCTTTTTTCAAAGCTTTTAAAAAACCTGTTAACAAATATAATACATGTTTATCGTACATAATGGGGAAATAGAGAGGCTCACAGAAGAGGGTGGAGATCTCTTGGAATCTGGGGACTCAGAGATAACACTGTTCACATTGCAGCCTCTGCTCTGAGCGCATGGGAACGCAGTGCAACTAGCCCGTTACAGGCTTGGACTGTAACGCCCCATTCTGTAACCTGCTTCCTACCACCACCACGGCCACAGGCACGTTCCCATCTTATACAACCTTCCACCACGCCACCTTTGGTGGCTGGGTTGTATCCTATTACTTGTGCACTATCCCACTGTGGGACATTTCAATTATGTGCGTTTTTCCTTGTGTTACCAATACTTGGTAAAAAATGGGGACTATTCCCCCCAGCTCCACGTCACAGCTGGCCATGGAGTTCAGGGTTCATATGTTGGCTCCCCCTCTCTCTGGTCCTCCCCAGGAATTCCCCTTCCTCTTCCTCAGCCTAGTCACTTCCAAGTCCCCTCACCTTCAAGCCATCAGGGCCAGGCCTCCCAGGAAACCCTTTCCTGCCAGGTTGACCCTGCAACAGAAAGAGATGAGTGAAAGGAGCCTGGGAGGGCAGCATTGCTGGGGTCCCGGGACCTGGCACAGGGGGAGGGCCACGATGCTTGGGGTAGCGGGCAGGAATGCAGAGCCCCAATGTCAACAGGATGTCCTGGGGATACAGGGAAGGTCTGCAGCTGTGCCACCTTGGGAAAATTCCCCTTCCCCAGCGGATCTCATTTATAAGTGGGGAGATGACCCCTGCTTCAGGGACTGAGGAAATGGGAAGGACAGAATGGAAGATAAAGGGCACAGGGAAGGGGGCATTTAAGCCAGTGGTCCTGAGAGTGTGGTGTAGAGACCCCTATGGGCCCTTGAGACCCTTTCAGCAGATTCACGTGGTCAAAACCACTTTCAGGATATCACTAAAATGTCATTTGCCTACGTCACTCACACTCTCGTGACAAGTGGGATTTCCAGAGGCTACATGACGGGGTACGGTCAATAGGTTGAATGCAAAAATAGTAAAACAATGCCACTCTTTTCATTAGATTATTTTGATCTGGAAAAATATAGCTATTTTGCATTAACTCGTATTTTTGGTAACATGAAATGGGTTCGTGATTAATTTTCAATGGATTAATAGCTACATTTCAAATTTCTCAGTTTTAACGACTAATGTTGTTAGATGTAACCCACACAAAGAAAAGCATTTTGGGTACTCAGTCAGTTCTAAGAGTGTCAAGAGGTCCTACATTAAAATATTTATGAACTGCTGATTGATGCAATTGTAGGGATGAAGGCGGGGGCTGGGGGCAGGACAAGCAGCTCCTGGAGGGCCACTGGGCTGTGCTGGAGAGGACGCAGCACTAGGGCTCCAGGCAGGATGTCCCCACTTCCTGGCTGTGAGATAGTAAGCTAAACCCCACTCTTTGATCTGCACTGGCCTCCAGCGAAACCACGGAAAGTGGTGCCTCTCTCATGGGAGACTCAAATGAGACCATGGGCCCAAAGCGAGAGCGCAGAGTAGGTGGGCAAGGACAAAGGTCAGTTTCCTGCCTCTTGTTTCTGTCCTTTAAGATCTGTCCAGTCCCCTCTTTGGCTGGCCCAAGGCTCCCACTGACGACTCCTGTCGGAGCACCACCCAGTGTTCCTCGACTCTGTACAGCTGGCTCAACTCCAACAAATCCCCGGGCCAACAACACTCACCTCCAAGCCGGGGGCCCCAGGTGGCCCCATGGGTCCCTCATCGCCCTAGAGCCAGGGGACACGAGAGAGGGAAAAAGGTGAAGGTTAGTCCAGTGGGACTCTTAGAAAACTTGTCCTCTAAGAAGAGAAAGGGGTGGACGGAGGAGAGCCCTCCTGGACCAAGGGAAATGGCACCTGGGCGCCCTGCCTGGCCCTACCCAGGGCAGAGGCGCCATGAGTCATGGCCTAGAGGCCAGGCCACACGGGAACTTCCACATGAATGGGGTCCTCTGGGACCAGTGTTATCTCAATGTGATCAGCCTGGGTTCCTGGCAGCGCAGGGCAGGAACGTTAAACCCCGCCATGTGCCGTGGGAACGGAGCCCCAGGCTACAGCTCAGAGAAATGGGCTCTATTCTGAGCTCTGCCATTTACTTGCCGGCAGACCTCAGCCTCCCCGTGCCTTAGTTTCCCTGCCTGTAAAATGCTGCAGAGTGAAGAGGATCATCCTAAAGTATAATGACTGGCTTAAGCTGTGTTCTCGGAAAAGAGCAATGAATTCTCATGCTTTTCTGAAGCACAGAGTCTAGTGGATATGAGTGAAGGGAGGGAGGGGGCCATGAGAGGGAAGAAATGGAGACGTGAGCAAATGTATGAGTGGTTGAATGAATCAAGGGAGATGTGAGCAAGTGGCAGGCACGTTGAGGGTTCTCCTGAGTGGTAATGTGAGTGTAGATGAAAGCACATGGTGGGTGCCATTTTTCTCTTCTCTACCCATCCCCCCTTCCCACTTCTAGCCTGTGGAGACTCTCCAGGCTTTCCCGCAGGCACAGGCGGCCTCCAAACTGGTCCCTCTGGCATGCCGGGCCTGACCAAGGGGCCCTCATCCAAGCTGCCCCCCTGCCCCAGCTTCCAGGAAAGCAGCCTCATGTGGCGGTTCCCAAAGCCAGCACTGGGACCCCGCCAGACCCAGAACCAGCTGGATGCCTGCCTGTGGTCGTGTTGAGTCTGGGCCTTCTGCACCCTCTCCCAGGGCTATGTGTCCCGGGGCCCTGGGGCCCAAGCCAAGGTGGATGGTGCAGGGGCTCATTTGTGGGTAAAATCCGGGGCCTGCCTATGGAGTGCCTCATAGCCCTCCGGCTGGTGTCCCAGAAGGCCGGCAGGGACCTTGTCAATCCCCTTCATCATATGTGAATAAATAAGAGCTCTTTATTCTCACTCGCTGTGCGAGCCATGTGCTTCTCTGAGGATGCCCCAGGCAGCTCCCAGGAGCTTGTAAGTCAATGGCATAGGGTCTATGTGCTGGTATCCATGGGCTCTGGGCTCAAGCAGGCCTGTGTGTGAATCTTGGCCCTGCCTGCCACTAACCATGGGACCAGACATAGTCTCTTCACTCCTGTGAGTCTCAGGGCCTCACTTGTAAGATGGGGCCGACAATTCCAACACCCCAGTAACCCATGCCACCTCGAGCAGGGGCAGTGGTAGTGGCTCTGAGAAAGAAGCTCAGGGCAGTGGGGTACAGTGGGGTGCAACAGGGAGGGAAGGAGTGACCCACTTGCCAGGCCCCAGGAGAGGTCACAGAGCAGGGCTGTCAGGTATGAGCTGGAGGGGGCCTTAGACCGCCTGGGGCTGCGTCCTGACTGAGGCCCCACCCCCAGCCCAGGCCTCCAGGACTCAGGACTGGGTGGAGGGGAGTTTGGTGTTGGGGAAGGATAGGCAGGGGCACAGCCAGACTCTTACCTCGGGCCCCAGTTGCCCAGGGGGTCCCGGCAGGCCTCGAGCTCCAGGCTTACCCTGGTGAGGAGGGAACAAAAAGGGTTTCAGAGGCAGCACCTCCACCTCCATCTTAGGCTGGCAAGACTCCCCCCTCCAGGGAGCCAGTGGTTTCCATGGAACTGTCGGCTTCCTCATGGCAGGAGCTGCTCATGGCAGGGACTCACCTTCACACCTTCTGGGCCATTGTCCCCAGGGGGGCCGATGTCTCCGGGGAATCCCTGAGGGGAGGCAGAGAACAGGGTCAACCATGGGGACTGTGAAGGAAAGTGCTAAGAGCATTGGTTTTGGAGGGGGTGCCTGGGTTTCCATCCCCTCCTGAGGGGGGTATGGCCCTGGGCAGGGCCGTGAACTAAAACAGGGTTGTAGTGATTCTAAAACAGGGATGGTGGTACCAGTCCTACGCCTCAGGCAGCTGCTGAGAGAATTAAATGAAACAATGCAGGAGTGTATTTAGCACAGAAACAAGCACATACAAGGTTGTCTAACCCAGAATTTCTCAAGTCTTGGGCTTGAATCAGCCAGCGCCCAGAGCCAGCCACCTCCGGTTCTGAGAAGTGCCATCCTTGGATGGCAGGGATCCTGCAGGAAGGAGTGTGTTCTGGGTTTGCTATGACTCCGAAAAGCTTGAAAAGCATTGATCTAATTGCTCCCAGCTCCTCCTATGTGAAGCTGAAATCCCCATTACATCCTGGCCAGGAGGGTCAGATTCTGCCCCACACCCACCAGGGGGGCTCGCTGACCCCAGACCAGTCCTTCCAGATGGATATCTGAGCAGTGGAAGCTTCTTCCTGGCATGGAGCAGAGTCCCTTCCCTTCCCCTCAACAGCTTCATGCTGTCCCTCAGGGCCCCCCAAAGCACAGGGGGTCCCTCTTCCCACAGTGGTCTTTGAACAATTAGGAGACCAGTTACTCAGTCCCTGGAGGCTTGCCCATCACCATCCCTTCAACAGCGTCTAGTCTGGGGTTAGGGCCCCTTAGCCTGGCTGCCTCCAGCTGGTCATTACCGGGGTGCCTATGCTTCGGTGGGTGTGAACTGACTAGCACAGGCAAGTATGGGAATGTCCCCTCCCTTGTGCTAGCTGTAATACTTCTGTTAATTCAGCTTAGAACCCCATTCACTTTGGGGGCAGCCTCACTACTCCCTCACATTCCTGCCAGCTGAAAACCAAAGCTTTTTTTACGTGAATCCCCGAAGCCAAAATGCCCCCTCCCATCTTCCTTCATAAGGTGTCTTTTCTTTTCCTCCTTCTTTTGACCTTTTGGTAATTCCTGTAAAATTGCAGCTCAAACATCCTATCACCCTTGTCACCAGCAAAGGCAAGAATGGTCCTGCATTTGGAGCTAACACAGGTAGCCAAAGCCCCTGTCTTTTTCTTCAAAATGAGGGGCTCAAAATCCTGTTTTGCCACTAACTTACTGTGTGACCCCAGGAAAGTTCCTGAGCCTCTCTGGGCCTCAGCGTCTTCATCTGTGAAATGGTGACCACTAACACCTACCTTACAGGGCTGGTTGGAGGCTCAAAGGGAATAACGTGAGCAAAGCCTCACCTAGCTCAGCGCCTGGTGCCTAGTAAGCGCCCAATAAAAGTCTGCATCCAAAAGGATATTGGGCCCTGGCTGGGTAGCTCAGTTGGTTGGAGCACTGTCCCATGAACAAAAGGGTTGTAGGTTCAATTCCCAATCAGAGTGACAACCAATTGATGTTTCTCTCACATCAATGTTCTCTCTCTCTCTCTCTCTCTCTCTCTCTCTCTGCCACTTCCTCTCTCCCTAAAATCAGTAAATGAATCCTCGGGTGAGGATTGAATGGAACAAAAAAGATCCCAAAGGATTTTGGGCCTCGCGTCCTAGGAAACCAAGTCTGCCCAGGGTGGGTCCCTCTCTAGGGAGAACTTGGTGATTGAGACACTGATCAAATTCTGGTGCTCACGTGGATGGAGCCCATGAATGAGTAAAAGAGATCATTTACACAGGGGCAGGAGAGCTGAAGCCCCCACCCATGGTCTCTGGGAAAGGAGGCAATGACCCAGCGAGGTGCTGACAAGTTCATCAGCTTCTGTCTTCAGCTAGGCAGAGTCATCTTCTGCATCAGCCAATCCAAACAGAATACAGAGCTGGGACAGGCAGACCCCAGATGCTTCCAGCGACCCAGGAGGGGGCCAAAGTCGACCTTACTGGCTGCAAGTAGCAGGGACACTGAGGAAGTCGCTTCCCTGCGCTGTGACTCTCTTTCCTCATGTGTCTTTGGTGGTAGTAAGACCTCCCACGGGCTGTAGTGAGGACTCAACAAGTTCTCACCCTAAAGATGCTACACAGCCTTCTGGCACGAGGTGGAGCCTAGTAACTGCAAGGGAGCATGCTTTCCAGCCTCACAGGCCAGGCTGCTGGGAAAACCCGGACTCGCAGAAAAGTCTTTTTCCACAGCGACCAGGGGAAGGAGACAGGGCCACAGAAGAGAGGCCAAGTCCATTTGTCTAAAGATAGGACTGTGTCACACGGCCAACGTCAAAACAGTGGAAAGTCAGAACTTGTAGCTTACAGGAAACACTCCCTCATACATCCGGGCGTTACCAGGAGTGATCCCTGGAAGGGCCTGGAGAACCCGGCAGAGCCAGACTTTTGTCTCTGAGGCCTCACAGATGAGCAAGCCCCAGGCCAGGGAGCAGAGGGTGGGTGGGACTCTGGCTGGGCTTGGTAGAGACCCCCAGAGGATCTGGGTGCTGATGATCCTGGACAGACAATGGCTCTGGCACTGCTCATCCTGTTCTCCAGAGCAAGCCCCCAAATTAGAGAGAAGCAGGGAAGCAAAGAGAGCTCACCCAGCCGTCTCACTCCATTTTTTGGAGGAATGTCTAGCATACCGATGCTAATGCTCACATGGATCAGGAACTCACAGGGTTCTCCCAACATAACTGGAATCGGGCAGAGGCAGAAAAGATGGCCGATATGGGAATTTCTCTTCTCAGCCCCATCTCTCATTTGCTGTGTGATCTCAGGCAAATATCTCCCTGTCTTTGGGTCTTGGTTTCCCGAGGACAGCACTCAGTCCCAACTGTAGCCAGACATAGAAAAATAGGGTATCACATACCTCGGGCCCGGGGGGCCCAGGAAACCCAAGGGATCCTTTGTCTCCAACTTTGCCCTGTGGAAGAGAAGAGATTACCAGCGAGGCAGGGGTGAGGGTTCACCTTCCGCCGACCCCTTCTGTTACTCCCCTGCCTGCGAGTGGCTGGAAAAGCTCAGGAGTATACACGTGAAATCTGCCCAGGCAACTGGAAGAGCTACTGCTATTCAAACCCCGCCTCCTCCACCTGCTTGCCATGGGAACGTGGGCAAGTTACTTTACCTTGTGGAACCTCAGCTTACCCACCTGTAAAATGGGAGCGATAATAATTCTCTAACCCCCAGGGTTATTGGAAGGATCTGATACACCGTATAGTTAATAAATATATGACACCCACCGCTATTATTACGTTCCTATTGTTTACAAAGTATGGGGCGCCTAAGATTCTTGGCATTGACTAAGGCTTTTCTATGATGCTGGGTAAGTCCCTACCCCTCTGGGTCTCGGTGTCCTCATCTGTGAAGTGGGTGACTCTCCATTCCTGCCTTGCCCTACTCGCCACCCAGGGCAGCCGAAGGCAGAAGTGAGGTTCTGGATGACCTTTCGGAGAGTATGAGGTTTGGGGTCTCATAAGGGAAGGTACTTACCAGAGGCCCTGGCTTCCCCCGTGTACCTGGGAGCCCCGGCAATCCCTGGCTCCCCTGGAAAAGACCCAGAGCAGGCTAGGGTTAGTAAGGAACAGAAACGGCCAGATGAACAGCTGCTGGGTCATCCTTGCCAGCCTGCGGTCCAGAGGACACCCGCCTTTGGGGAGGCTGGGCTCCCCCTCACATTCCCTACTTGCAGGTCACCTGAAAACCTGGGATCCTGGGGCTCCAGCAGGCCCTGCAGCGCCCTTTGTGCCTGGGGAAGTCTGAAGACTGGAGGCCAGCAGGGGAACGAGCTAGGCCTGTGTGTCTGGCAACCCAGAGACACCAAGGCTGGGTCAGGACAGGCCAGCCAGGAGAGAGGACGGGGAAGAGGGAGAGCTGGCCACACCTGGGCCTCATTAACTGACAGGGTGAGGCCCAGGTGTGGCCACATGGTGCTGAACACAGGCCGAGAGGATCCAGCCTTGGCAGGCTGCCCTAGTTCATCAGCTGGTAAGGCCAGTTACTCATTCACGCGCTCAAACTTGCTGTAAACGCTCACTCTTCCGTGCAGGACCCTGAGCTCAGCTGCATCACAGCAGTTTGGCAGACATACTGTCTGCCAGGAGGCTGAGCGCAAGTGCCCATCTAGCAGGGGAGAAAGGTGCTGCCACAGGTTAGGGACAGACATGCTACTCAGGCCACTGAGGAAATGAAACAGCCACGCCCTGAACAGATGGAGAAAATGTCATCGGAGCAGGTCCTGAAAAATGGGGCAGGGTTGGGCCGAGCAGAGGCTGGGCGGACGGTGTGCCGGGCAAGGCAGCAGTGTGTGCAAAGCCCAGAGAGGCAGCGAGCAGTTCAGTGGGGCTGCAAGGATAAGGGACAAGGGAGCCTCAGAGGGGCCCGCTCCCTGGGGTCCTGCGCGCTGGGGTAAGGAGCCGGGCCTTCCTTCCAGGAGCAGTAGGGAGCCATGGGGAGTTTGTGAGCATAGAGCAGAGCTGCACCCTCAGGGGAAAATGTCTGTGGCAGTGAGGCAGACGGACTGGGAGGGAAGAGGCTGGGGGCCTGGAAGGAACTCAGGAGGCCTGTAAAGTGCAGGAAGGAGATGGTGAGAGGGTGGACTGAGGACAGAGAAGACAGGATTGTTTGAAAGGACGCTATCTTGCGGGTAGGTCCTGGCCTCTGATGGGCCCTGGGAAAGGAAGCCGGGGCCAGAGAAGAGCAGGACAGGAGGGAATCAGCCACAATTACCTTGTCTCCTTGGAATCCGGGATCTCCTGACACACCTGGGACCCCTTGTTCACCCTAAATACACACCAGCAAAGGTTATGATGTAGACCACAGTGGGTTCTGGAAGCCTCCCGCACCTGCAGACCCACTGGCAAGGTATACAAGGCTGTTCCCAAAGTCGATCTGATCAGCAGCAGCCCCTCCCCGCCCCACCCCACCCACCGCCCCAAGGGAGCCTGGGTGGGGAAGGCAGGCCCTGGGGTGGTGGGGGGCGGTGGGGGGCAGGACCCTGCCAGCCTGTCTACAGATCTGCCTGGGGTTGTTCGGATGGCTGAAAATTCTATTAGCAGAAGCTAAACTGCCCAGTGCCACCTGGCCTTTCCAGCAGAGCTGACTGACACTTGCAGATCCAAGGAACTGTTTCTTGACCCTTGAACCTCTTCATCAACTGGTGTCACACAGGGCTGAGTACAGCCTGTGCCATGGTCCCACACTTCTGCGGTTTCTGAGTGGTTGCATCTGTCGCTCCATATTTCTCACCACCAGGCTGTGAGCTGCCACTTCGTCCTTCTGTGGGAGATTTTATGCCAGGAATCAGCTTCAGTCTACTTCTAATGAGCTGCTTCTAGCCAGCCTATAGCCTGAGGAACCAGAGAGCCCGGCTTGTGAAGACAACATGTAAACAGAGAGTCAACTGGTCTCAAGTTGGGTCTGTGTGTTTCTTTTCTAAGATGACGTATTGCATAGGCATGCTAACACCGATTCTGGCTGTTGGAGGCGTCTTCTGTTCTCTCCCTGTTTTCACCCTCATCCTGGTAAAAGAGCAGTCGCAGGACCAGACCAGGTTTCTCCTTAGAGCTGGAGCCACCTTGCATAGACCTTCTCCTTTCCAGCTTCCCATGGTGGTCATTACCAATGGTACATTGGCCCCAGGACTCAGAACATATTCACAGCCCCGGGAGCCATTGAAAGAGCAGAGACTCTTAGAGGACCCGTGTCATGCAGCTAAGGCCATGACCCAGCAGAAGTTCCTTGGCAGAACAAAGCCAGGATTCTTTAAAAAAAAAATTTTTTTTCTTAACTTTGGTTTTTCCAATTTGGAAAATCCTATACAACATCCCAGAGTTTTAGCAACCAAGGAACTCTTTTTTTTTTTTTTTTTTAATGTCCAAAGGAGGAGTGAGGGGGTAAAAAAAATTTTTTTTAAAGTGCCTAAGAAATCAGGACAATGGATTTGGAGAAAGCTGAGCCTGGAGCCGGAGTCTTGGTTCCAGAAATTGCCTCCACGCAGGGAGAGGGAGCCAAGGGGTTGTAAGTGGGACGGAGGCCAGGCTGGGTCATGGAAAATCTAATATTCCAGGCAGGACGACCACGGAACATGAAGCGATGGCTCCTCCATCCCCAGGAAGGGCCAGGGTGGCGGATGAGGGGGTTGGGAAGAGGGGCTGATCATAACCCCACTTCTCTCAACATTAACGCCCCTCCCCAGCCAATGGGGTGGAAAAGAAATTTCTTTTTCTTTTCTTTTTCTTTTCAACCCTATAGACTTATTTAATGGTCAGAAAAACAATGTCTTCCTCCTCCTTTTCTCCCCCTCCCCAGAGCTTTCACATCTCTGAACGTCCCAGACCCCAGCAGTCAGCAGGCCAGCCGAGTTCTACGGAACACGCTTATTTCCATGTTCCTGAAGAAACAGTGAGCTGGAGGCCAGCTCTGCAGAGGAGCCTATAAAAAGCTCACTGCCTGCATTCCCATTTCCCCCACTTCCTTTCTCCCTCGTCCATGACTTCAACATTTCCAGAGCGCTGATGTCTCCAATCTCAGGGCAAACAGGTAGCTGTGGGAAGCCCCTGTCTCCAACAGAAAGCCCTCCATCGTGAGTGAAGTGGGGCTCAGCCGCCAGCTGGGCAGCACCAGAGGGCAGAACTGGGGGTGAGGGCAGTAGGGACTGCAGCGAGAGGTTTGAGCATGACAGTGGGGGACAGAAGAGGTAGAAACAGCTGGAGAAAGGAGTGGGGTTAGCATCACACCCCTGATGACCTACAGGTGGGGGGCGCTGGCAAGATAATCTGGGTGTGCCCATCAGAGCCAAGCAGTTCCAGGTTTCTAAGAGTCCAGGGGCCCAATAGATCACTGAGTGTCCTTTGACAGCTCCCTTCTCTTTAGGTCTGCTCCCCCAACTTCAAGAGGCAGGCCCTGGGGGAGCTGGCCTCCGAGGGCCACATCAGCTGTGCCCTTCTGACCTCAGTCACGCTCCTGGTTGAGGTGTCTGGAGGCAGGTGGCTGGATTTGAATCCTGACACTACTTACCAGCTGCATGGCCTCAAGCCAGCTTCCTATCTTACATGGGGTAGGGGATGGATGGGTGAATTCCCACAGAGCACCCAGGTGGTGCCTAGCACTGGTGCCTGTTCCTGCTTCTCAGGTTTAGGAGGAGAGTCATCTGAAGACAGGTACAGTACGAACCTGGCCTCTCTCCTCCACTCAGGCTTGTAGGAACTTATATGCTGCCCAAAAGCCCTCCTGCACTCCCTTTGGAGAGCCCAATTTGTCAAGGGACTGAGCAGGGAGGGCAGGAAGACAACCACGCTGCAGAGCACAAATAGCCCCCATGTCCCTATCACTCAGGTGCTGCACGACCCAGGCCAGGTACTGCCATTTGGGCCCTGGGGACCCGCCTACCCTCTTCCAGCTCTGCTCCGACACGGTGAGACAGTGAGAGTTCAGCTGCAAGGCTGTGTAAAGGACACACGGCAAGGGTGGCCTCCCCATGGCAACTGGGGAGAAAGCAGGGCAGGGGCCTAGGAGCCCATCCAGGCTTTTCTGTTGCATTTTCCCATCTGTCTGGGATGAGTTCCCAGTTCCAATCGGACAGTTTATGTGAATTTGTTTCCTCCTGTGTCTGGAGAGGTCTCTGAGGCCCATCATCTCAGCAACACTCCCCACTTCGTCCCCCACCCCCACCCTCTTCATTCCATGGCTTTGGCCTCAAAGCTGGACCCTGGCTTCAGCTTTGCTCTCTCAATCCAGACACCTGCCTTGTTTTACTCCCAGCCGTGCCTCGACAGCCCCCCGTGCTCTATCCGCCAAGGCTGCATGCTCCCACAACCACCTGTCTGAGCCCCGCCAAGTTACAAGGGAGAAGCCGGGGAGCAGAGATTTAGGGGGGCCAGAGGGGCGATAGGAGAAGTGCAGGGGAGTGGACCTGGTGGGAAGGCAGCAGCAGAGCCAAGGGGGAGGCGAAGGGGGGGTCACATGCAGATAAAACACAGTGCAACAAGGGAGTATTCAGATCACCTTATCACCTTTCAGTCCGGGCTCCCCCACGTTTCCCATCAGTCCCTGCAAAACAAAGGCAGGGGTCCAGCTGTGAGGCTGGCTCAAAGCCACTGACATCGAGAGCCCTGATTGGCTGTGAGCCCCTCATGCTCAATGTTCTCATCTGTAAAAGGGGAGCTGACCCCAGCTCCCAGCGTAGTGACTGAGGAGGAGCATGAGAAGGGGCAGACGACCCATGAGCCACAACCCCGGAGGAACCAGGGGCAAAGGGTGCTGATGGGGACAGATGGGCTTAATGAGCAGTGTCACATGCATGCTGGCCAACAGGGTCATCCACGGAACATGGTCCTGCCAAAACCTTTCTCCTGCACACTCCTCCCCCTTGGGAATGCGTGGAGTTCAGTGGTTTGCCACAGTAGTTTCTATGCCCCTGGCGGTGAGGTCTGGAACCGCCTCAGACTCATGCTCAGCTGGAGGACTGCTGTCCAGTAGAAGGTGCCTGGCATTAATAACAAACAGGTAATTGGCTCTCAGGCCTGGGAAAGCCTGAGCTCCTCACCTGCCTACTTCCACCCCAGTACCGCTCTGAGCATCCCTCCAACCCATGTCCTCCCCTCCCCCAGCATCAGTCAGGGCGCCCTTCCTTCTGGGCTGAAGTGGGTCAGGGGGTGCTGGGATGAGGCCTGGAATAGGGTACTGCCCTGTTTACCTTCATGCCCTTAGGTCCTGGGTAGCCGATCGGACCAAGTGCTCCCATGTCGCCCTGGGAACAGAAAGAGAAGCGGACTCTGTGGGAGCTGGCCCACAGGAGGCTGGCCTGGGTTCCCACGGTCTCTGGATGGCTGTCCCAGGATGCAAACCCACCGGCTTGATCTTGGAATTATGAATGTTCTTCAGTCTGTTCAATTCCACTAAAGTGCTGCCCCTCCCCCACCATTTCTTTCCATTTCATATTAGATACCAGATCTTTCTACCCCACGTTAGATCCTTTACATCCCTTACTAGCTAAGGGACTCAGGACATTCCCTCTGACTCCTTTGGACCTCAATCTATATAAATATTTATAAAATAGGGACAATGATCCTTCTCCCTGAGCAAGCTGCTGTAAGGATTAAATAAGCAAACAGGGGCTTTGATTCCTCTAGCTCAGTGAGGGGGAGGCACTTCCTGCTTCCCAGGATCTCACTGGGCCATCTCCTTGGGAGGGCAGCAAGCAAGGAGTAGGGCTGTCAATCACAGACACCCCGGAGTTGGAGACAGACCCAGTAGAACCATAAGATCCTGGATCGCAGGTTGGAGACCCAGCTTCAGGCCAGATGAGACTGTCCCAGGTGGGAACGGAAAAGTTCCTGGACCCTGGAGAGCTGGGAGGCAGTGTTCCAGTGTCAGTCAGGGCCAGACCATCTGGTCTCATCTTTCCTCGGCTGCTCACTCATTGATTGGGGGTGGGCAGCGGCGGGGGGGGGGGGGGGGAGGTGGCGGCTAAGCTTTCTGTGCCTCAGTTTCCTCATCTACCAAATGGGAATATGTACCCCCTGGAGTTGTTTTGAAAAGTTATGAACTGACACATCTGGTGGCATTTTGGGTTGTCACAACTGAAGAGGTGCTACTAGCGTCTAGTGGCTAGAGGCCAGGGATGCTGCTAAATGTTGTACAATGTACAGGCCAGCCTCCCACAACAAAGAATTATGTGGCTCCAAGTGTCAGCAGTGCCACGGTTAGCAACCGTGGTTTATGGAACAAAGTGACTGTATTTTCTCTAAACAGGCCTACCCTCTTTTCTCTCAAATCCCCTCACTTCCCGGCCACCCTCACTACTGCCCCCAGCCACAGCCATAGTATTAAGCCCATGCCAGAGAAAGGGAGCCCCTGAAAATACTCTCTTCTTCCCCTTTTCTCTCCTCTGTAATAGATCTAAGTGCTGGCTGCTATATGAGTCAGTCAATGTGTTTGACCTCTATGGGCCTCAGTTTCCCAGGTCCCTGGGTCAGGCTCCATGGAGGCCCCTGGCAAGCTCTCTGAAACCCTGGAGGAACAAAGACTGCCCCAGTAGCCAAGCCGGAGAATAGGTTCCTGTGTCAGAGCTGCCTGGAGACTGCTCGGAGGGAGGCTGGGCAGAGAACGAAATATCACTTTCCGGCCGGACTCCTGCAGAAGGGCCCCGGGGCCTGGGTGGTGGAATGCCCCAGGGAAGGTGCTGAGCTCACAGCGCCCCCGCACGGCCTGGCTGAGGCGGTGCTGATTCTCACCCCTAGCCCTAACCCACCCCGAATGACTTAGATTAGCTGAGGCAGATGCTGGAGTCTGGCTGTGGTCCTACTGTGAGATCTTGGGCAAAACGCCTTCTCCCTCTGGACCTCAGGGTCCTCACCTGATTCGGTCAAACCGAACCTTCTCATGGAGCCTTTGCTAAGAAAACCTGCTTTCGGTTCCCATCTAGAAATCTCATTGAGAAAGTGAGGTCTCAATATAACAGGTGCTAATAGTCATAAAGGCCCTGCACTAAGCACCTGACATGCCTCAACTCGGTCAGTTATTCCTCACACCAGCCCTTGGAGAGCCGTTCTTCTACTGTGTCCATTTTACAGATGAGGAAACTGAGGCCCTGAGCGGTGAGGGCTTGAGCAAATCAGAGCCAGCTAGAGCTGAGATTTACACCAGGCAGTCCATCTCCAGAGCTCCTAGGCTATTCTCAAGTCATCTTTGGGGAAGAGGGAGTGAAGACGCCGGGATCACTGGCCAGGAAGAGGCTGGAGTCAGAGGGAAAGCCAGCTCCTCAGAGAGCTGCACTTCAGCAGATCACTTTGGCAACTTCTCCCTCTTGTTTCCTGGATGAAGGGAGCCAGGGGTGGCCTGCCCCGAGTTCCCCGTGGTGCACAAATAAACAAAGCGGGCTCTGCTGGCACACTGGCTCCAGCTTGGCCCCGGCGCGGGCACAGGACCAGTAGCAGCTCCAGGAACACAGGCTCCTTCTTCCCTGCTCCAGGCTTGAAGGCGGCTTGTTGTGTGGGGACTGGATTTAACACAGGCCTGAGTGACGCCCGTGGCGGGCCACGGGGAGCCGCCGCAGCAGCACCACACATGCACTCACGGCCTCCGCAGGCCTCTCCAAAGGGGCCTGTGTGTGGTGGGGCGGGGCCCACTGGAGGGAGCCATCCCTAAGGGACAAGGAGGCATGGAAAAGGGACTCTGGCTGCAGGGGACATGGGGGAAGGTGGCGCTCGCTTAACAGCAGGTCTTCCTCATGTGGACGGGACCCCCACACTGGGATCTCAATGCATTTGGGGGAGAAACAGAGAAAACCCCAGGCCACATTCCCTTCAGCACAGCCTGAAGAACACCAGTCTTCTCTGTGCTAGACACCCTCGCGGGAAGCTTGGCAGAGTGACACACAGAATGCCGTGTCCCCACAAGAAAGAACAATGAGCAATACCCTTCATTTGGATCCTGTTTCCACTTTTGCCTAAGCTCCCAGACACGGCTCTACACACTTTGCCCTCATCTCTCTGGCTCCCACCAAGAACACAGCCAACCACATCTGCAACCACTTACAGAGCTCCTACTGTGTGCCAGACACCACGCTCGACACTTCAAGTCTCATCAGATCCTCTTTAGCAAGAGCTCACGCTGTGCCAAGATCCACGGTGTGTGCAGCTCCGGCACTCACCAACTGCTCACTGTAACCCCCTGAGGTCAGCACCGTCCTCAGCCCCATGCCACTGAACCGAGGCTCAGAGAGAGGTGAAGCAACTTGCCCAAGACTAAGCTAGGAGTAGGGGGCACAGGCAGGACCAGAACCCAAGTCTGTCTGGCTGGCTGGCCTCACCGTGCATGCTCACTAGCCCTGGATCAACTCTGTTTACTCCAATAAAGGAGCCAAAGATGCCTTTCCTCACTGACGTCACTTGTAAGTGACAAGGCCCGAGGACAGGCTTCCGATGCAGAAATAGACGTGAATTCTGCCCTTCTGAAGTACATGGTTTTGCTAGGGATCCCTGAAAGAAAACGTAAGGTGCTTCCGGCGCCCACCCTTCGTGACAGAGGCGCTGGAGGGCCTCCCTCCCTCATACGCCTCACCTTCCTGCTCTGCTGTCTCTCTGCAGCTGTGACACCCTTGGCCACTGTCTCCTGTACCCATGTGCTCATGTTGTTAACACCCACTTGTCCTTCTGGGTGACCAGGCTCCAGGGGCCAGATCAGGCCCCTACTGTCAGGTCTCAGAACCTGACAGGGCTTTCACCCCTAGCCCATTCCACGCTGATGACCATTTATGTGTGTGCCTGTGTGGCCACTGCTTCCCCCGTGCCCCAAAGGAGCCACTAAAAGGAGCTTAATGAATGGGTGAGGAAAAAAAATACCCTGCAAAGTCTCATTTACCAAACCCCTAGGCAGAAATCTTGCCACAGCGTTCCCTGGAACTGCCTTTGAAGGTCGCAAGGCCTCCTTCCAGAAACTCTGATAAAGGGTCCCCAGCTTGGGGACAGGGACCTGGGGGCTATGGCCAGTCCTGCCTCCTGTGTGATCGTAACAAGCACCGTCTCCCACACAGAACGGCCCCTGGCACTGCCAGTCCGTGTCCTCATACCTCTCCATTCAGCACAGAAGTCTTGCAGAGCTGGCTGTGGGGTGCGGTGGTGAGCGGGAGCTGTGCACACCAGGTCCAGTTTATTGGTTGTGTGACCTTGGGTAGGTGCTCCAGCCTCCCTGAGCCTCGGTTTCCTTAACTGTCCATGGCGATCCCACTCCCTACCCTCAGAAACTTGCTGTGATAATCAAGTACTTAGCACAGGGTTTGGCAAGTATGAGTGAGTGGGGTCCCTGACCTCACTTTATAGACAAGGAAGCAAAGCTAGGTGATCAGTTAGTGACAGAATGTGGTGGCCTTGTCCACTGTATCCCACATACGAGGTTTGGGCCAGAACACATATTCTTTGGGACTCATTAAATGGAGGAGCCAAAATTCCTTCTGTCTCACTCAGAATAAAAAAGACAGAAATCCTTTTTTGTTGAACAGACTCTGGAATCAGGCACACTTTTCTTGAGGGCTAGCCAAAGGGTTTCGGTTACTCAAAGGAGGCTGTTTCGAGGCAGAGTCACCTCAGAGGCTGCAGGCAGGGGGTCCCACGGGCCTGGGTTGCGAGCCCCTAGCTGGTGACCTCGGGCCCCAGCCTCCCCATCTGGGTGACCAGGCTGCCACAGCCCGCCTTAAGTATCTCAAGGCTCCCACAGCCTAATGCATGTCAAGCACACGCAGAGCAGACAGACACTCCATAAACGTTCATCTGTTCTCTCCCGCCCTCCCTCCCGGCTACAAAGACCCAGGTGACAGGGGAAGTTTCAGCTTCAGTCTGCATGCAAATTGCTTCAGCTGACTAGACAGAAGGCATTGAATAACTATGACTCTTCATTAAAATGATTATCAATTCATGGAATTCCCACTTGCTCAGCTAAAAACCCACATCCTCTGGGAAACCGAAGGTGACTCACAGTCCACCTCCCCCTCTAACTCCTGGTTAGAAAATTTCTTTTCTTCCCACTCTTTGGGGAGGCAACTTTTCCTCCAGGCACAGAAGCCACTGTTCCCAAAGATCCAGGGGGTAGGGAGTGGTGGGTGTCTTCGGTTGGAAAGGACTCTGCCTGGTGCAGGGTGGGAGGTGGAGCATGGGAGGGACAGCTTGGTGGTCTCAAGCCCCACCCTGTGACCCCCAAGGCACAAGGAGAAAGAGACCATCACCTTGGCAGCAATGGGGATTTAAAAGTGCTAAAAGAGGCTAAGAGTAGCGGGGAAAGGCCCAGGCCGAGGGAATCATGAGGAGGAAACTCATCAGCTCTTCGAAAAGTGACGTCAGGAGGGGGTGCATCATCTGAGAAATGCTGGGGTCCCCAGGGCTCACCCCCCACTAAGATCCCTCAGAGCAGAACAGGAAGAGGAGCACCCTGGGTTAGGAGTTAGGAGACAAGGCCTCCAATTATGCCTCTGTCCTCCCCTGCTTTGTATGTGATCTTGACCATGAGCCTCAGTTTTCCCATCTGCCAAATGGGATTCTGCTAAGAAATCCTGTGAATAGGGTTGCCAGATTGAGCAAATAAAATATAGACCGCCCAGTTAAATTGAATGTCAGATAAAGAGTGAATGATGTTTTAGTGTAAATGTGTTTCAAATATTGCAGCTGACATTCAAATTTCTCTGGGCATGTTGTATTTTAACTGGCAACACAAACTGTAGAGAGAAAGGGGAGCACGGGTGGGCACGAGCTCTGTGAAGAGTCAGGAGGGCCCAGGGCTGTGATGGCAGAGCCTCTGTCTCCAGAATTCAGCCAAGCAATTCCACCCTCTGAGGAGCCAATCTAGTGGACTCGGGGACAATGACAAATAGGAATTCGTGCCAAGGATGACAGCCAGGATACATAAACATCCCTTCAGAAAAGCTTTAGGGGCTGGGATCATATGGCCTGAGGAAGGAGCCTTGGGAAGAGCAGACAATGACTATCTTTACATCTCTGACAGCCTCTCCCAGAGGCAGGACAATGACTTGGGCTCAGTACACAGGAAATCTTGTGCAAGGAGAGCTCTGTGGAAAGGGACTGGGCTCCCACAGGAGGGAGTGTCCAACACCAGGATGTTCACATTGGAGTTTCATGACCATGTGACCAAGAGGTGCCAGAAGGGACCTCTGCTGGGCTTAGAGAAGGTTAGGCTAGGACACTTGGAAAGTCCCCGTGAAGCCAGGTTCTCTAACTCTCAGTGCACGGATTGATTTTTCCAAAGCATCTAGGTCAGTGCCTTGTGCCAAACAAGGTGCTCAGCAGAGGACACTGGGGATAACAAATGTATGACTCATGTGTTGACATGTCCTAATCCCAGGCCAAGGCAGGCATCACTAATCAATTGCAGCATTCTATCCCATTAAGTTCCAATGTGGCTTTTAAATCTTCCTCAATGTAGCAATCTAGGCAGCTGCTAAGAGGCACAAAATATCTCATGTATATGTGTATCATCATCATCATCATCATCATCATCATCTATTATTATTATCATAACTAGTACTTTCGAGGGCTTACTATGTACTAGGCACTTTATATGTACTAGTTTCTTTAAATCCTCATAACAATCTTCCAAGCTAAGTACTAATATCATCCCTATTTTACAGATGAGGAAGCTAAGGAACAGGGAGGTGAAGAAATTTACTCTGCATTGCAATTAAATGGATGGTTGGGCTAGGATTTGAACCTAAGGCAATCTGGTTCCTTCTTAGCTATGGGACCAGACTGGATATGTGTATCTGTGGTCCTAACGACAGTGCGTACAATGAGACCGTCTTATAGGTAGGACCTCTGAGGTTCAAGAAAGCAAGACAACCGAGCCAGACCACCGAGCCAGGAGGAGTGGATGCCAGGATTTGGACACAGGTTGCTCTGACCCTCCACCCCCACCCCACTCACCTGACAGAAGCACATTGCCACTGCGGGCCTCTGGGTCCTCTTCCCAGGATTGGCCTCCCCAGAACAGTAGGGTTCCACGACCCACCCCCTGCCCCCAGGGCCTTCTATAGCCCCCCTCTGCACAGAATTTCTCAGCAAAATAGCTAGAATGTCCGAGGCTCTAGGGAACAGTCTGCTTCTAATCCCCATGACCCCTCAGACTGAAACCCCAAGAGGAATGAGCCAGAGGACAGAACAGAGTGGGCAACAAACCCTGAGGAAGTTCCTCGAGTCATTTCCCAGACTCAGGCCCTTGGGGCCAGGCCCAAGGTCAAGGTCCACCCTCTGAAGGCCCAGGAGGGGGCCCCGGTTTTGGCTAATCGAACCATTCACTCCGTAAGACCTGCCCCAACCTGGATGGAGTCAGAGGTTAGATTGCCTCCCACTTTCCTGTAGACAGGCCTCTCTCAGTGCCAGGCACATCAGGAGGTCATAACAGTAATTAATAGAACAATATTTCCCACTAATTGCACATTTACTGAGTGGCAGACCTCATGCCAAGGACTTATATGTGATGCCTCGTTTAATCCTCATGGCCACCCAAAGAGGATTCTACTAACATCCCCATTTTAAAGATGAGGGACTGAAGCTCAGAGGGTAAGTAACTTGGCCCGGGCCACACAGCCAGGATGTGGCAGAGCTGTGACTCGAACTCAGGTGGCCTGCCTCCAAAGTCAGGTCCTCTAGACCTGAAGCACCTCACCTGTCAAATGGGCATGCCTATGCCTCCTTGCAGAATGATGGACAGGCAGCGGGGGTGTGAAAGTACATCGGCAGTGTCATGTTCCAAGCGCCCTCCCCGTTTAACTAGTGAAGAAAGGGACTCAGCGAAGGTAGGTAATGCACCTGAGACCACACAGTAGGGCCTTCTTCCCTCAGCCCCCTGCCCAAACTGGCCTGTCCTGCTACACCAGCTCCTCCTGGGGTTTGAGGAGAGAGGGGACCTTTCAGCAGGACCTGTAGCTTGTTCCCCATACCTTGCCTCCTGGCCCTCTCCCTCCCCGGGCATCTGTGTACTTACAATGAGGCCGGGGACTCCTGGGGGCCCTGGCAGGCCCAGTTCTCCCTGCAAATAGAGAGAGACCGAGGTGGTTAGTGGCCTTGTCTCCCTCTGGTGCCACCCTCTCCACATCATCCTGCACATGGGTGCCTGGCAGGGCCCTCCGAGCTAACCATTCCTTGTTCCTGCCCGGTGGCTCTCCTGAGCCTGGCCTATGGTTTGGACAAGATCCTTGCCCCCTCTGCCATCAGCATTCCGCATCAGTAAAATGCGGAGGTTGGATTTCCGAACTGTAAGTGTGAAGGTATGGGCAGAATCCTACCATAAGGACGTGCAGGGTGTTTGACCCAGATCTCGTTTTGTCCTCACTCCACAGATGCAAAACTGAGGCTTGAGAGTTAAGCGATTTGCCCAAGGTCAAGTGCAAGAAAATACTGCAGTGTTGAGGGCTCCAGGCTGAGAGCTACCATGATAGCCTCCCAGCTCTCTCAGCCACGAGGCGCCCGGGACCCTTAGAGAACCCCCAAGGCTCACAGGTTTCTGCCTCCCAAGGCCTCCGAGATGCTGGGAGAGCTCTTGCCAGGGAGTCAGGAGATGTGGCTGGGTATGGTAGTGGGCAAGTTTCTCTTTCCTCATCTCTATAAATGGACCTTCAATTGCTTGCACCAGGAAAGATGGTAGAGGGGTTGGGATCAAGTTCAAAATGCAAAAGTGTGAATAAAAATAAGGGGCTCCAGAAACAATGATTATCAGTGAGAACACCCAACACCATCCGGGGGGCTTGTCTTCCATCATCAGTACCATCCCAGGGCTGCTGAGACGGAGGTCACCCCTCCTGCCACCAAGAAGAAGAGGAGGAGGTGAGAAGCAGCCTTGGCTTTAAAATGAGGGAACGGAGGCTCAGGGAAGGGAGGGGACTTGTCTAAGGCCATGCAACAACTGTGTGGCAGAGCTGGGACCACACAGTAGGTCCTCTTTTAGCTCCTCTAGGTCACAAGTATAGAGTCATCCCTGCCCCTTCTTGGGGGCCTTCCTGGAAGACAACACATATAATGGTTAATCCAGTGAAGGAAAGGCTGGTTTTTCAACTGTATGCTTTTGCTGGTGTTTTTCCCGCCCCCTGGAATGTCCTCACCTCTTTCCTCAACCCAATTCTAATGTCACCTTCCCCAAGAGTCTTTCCTACTCCTCTCCCTCCTCCACAGCACCCGGGACCTCCTAGATCCCACCCATCTGCTGCTCCGCCTTGTGAGATAGCTGGGGACACAGCCCCGAGCTCCACAAGGGCAGGAACTACGCCTTGTTATTATATGCCCTACTATTCACAACGGCTCCATCCAGTGAACAGTGGCCATGGGCCAACCCCTTCCCCTCTCTCCTTTCATCCGCCCAGCAGCCCTCAGAGGCTGGCATCCTGACGCCCCTGATTTACAGAGAAGGAAACTGAGATCCAGAGAGGTGAACTGGTTTGTCCAAGTGCCACGCCTGGCAAGTGGTACGGCAGGATTCAAACCCCGGGCCCACCTGGCTCTGAGGCCAGGGCTTCAGCCTCCAAAAGGAGCCCAAGGGTCAGCCCCAGGGGTCATTTGTGGAAATGAAATGAGAGCATCATCAGGCGCAGATTACGGATCCAGCAGCCACCTCTTCAGGGAGCACAGCTGGCACCGCTGCTCAGGAGGGAAGCCCAAGGAGAGGCAGGGGGACAAGGCAGGTGATCCAAGGAGCTCTGGACATGGTCTGCCCCTCCAGGCTTCCTCTCTCACCAAGCCTGGGTCTGGGACAGGAAAGGAAAGGCCGGCTCAGCTCCCCAGGGCAAGCTGACCTGGTTCCTCAACAGGCCTCTGATTATTTACAAACTCTATAAACATGCTTGTGCTGGAGATTTCTTTAGAACTCGGCTTTCCTCTCCATGCAGAGCCTGCAAACTGTCTGCTCCCCGAGGCTGCTGCCGTCTCATAAACATTTCTGGTGTTTGTAAGGTGGCAGTAGCCCTGGCTTCCCAGTGGGGTGTCACCCATGAACCTTCCTCAGTCCTTGACGATGGGGCACAGCCTGGGGGTGGGGTCACAGAGCCTCCCCTGAAGACGGGAGCCTGGGGTTCAGAGAAGTCACACAGTTCATCCAAGAGCACCCAGCTAGTAGGTGGCAGGGCTGAGATTTGACCCAGCCTATCTGGCCCCAAAGCTTGGCTTCCTAAAACTTGCTGCATGTTCCCTTTGAATCTCTCTCCTGCTCCCAAAGACTTGAAATACTTACGGGGTTCCCATCCAGTCCTGGTGGGCCTCTTTCCCCAAAATCACCAGGAAACCCCTGAGGGCACAAGAGAGAACAAACATCTACAGATTAGTGTTTATACCTCTGGGTGGCTTTGATCCAAACCCCCAGGGAGGGGGGGACACAAGGACATGTCTGTATAGTCTTGCTCCTTGGGCAAGCATGGGGGTCCCAGCTCAGCCTGTGCTCTCAACAAACACTCCACCTAAAGAATTTCTCAGAGGCTGGCTGCTGTGGTGGGGCCCATGGATGGTGAGTCCTCTTCTTATGTCCTCAGAGTCTTAGAAGAGAAACTGGTACCCAGCTCCCCAGCATGGAAATGCCATCCCCCACCCCTGTCTGAGACCTGATCCTGATAGAGTCGGGGATGGGGGGTGGGTCAGGACCCTGGGTGTAGGCCTGGAGACCAGCTGTTGATTTGTTGAGAATTATAAGAGTATCTCTTTCCCCTGTGGGCCTCAGTTTCCCCACTGGTCAAAGAAAGGAAGGCCTGTGAGGCCTTCTCCAGCCCGGACCTTCTGTGATTGTGACATGCTCTTCAAAAGCCACAGTGGGGAATCATAAGCCCTATTTTATAGATAAAGAAACTCTGAGAGGCTAAGTGACAAGGTCATACAAGGTTACACCAGTGGTGAACATCAGCGAGGTTGCCACAGGTGAGTTTCAGAAGCTCAGAGAGAGGTCAGGTCGTCCGGCCGAGGCAGGTCTGGTCTCTCGCCCCCTCTCTAACCCTGCTCCACACTCTTTGGGGAGACCGGCTGCTAGAAGAACATCAGCTATGGGAATGCACCTGGGGTGGCAGGGGGACAACTCCATTCCACTTCAAAAGGAAAAGAACGTCCTCAAGCTTGGAATTTAGGGAAACCTGTTCTCCCCCTCCTTGAATGCAAATCATTGTTTTTTCAGGGAAATTTCATGTTTTTCTGACCAAATGGATGCCTGAACTGTTCAAATAGCAACGATTTTTTATGGAGGATAATTTGTTTCTGGTTTCTAAGGCTACCAGCGGAATCCAGTGAGTAGATTAAACCTAAAAAAAAAAAAAAAAAATCCAAACCAATCACATAGTCTATACTGGCTGAGTGGAGGCCTTGAAATGCGTATGCATCCAGGCCTTTGTCTTGCCCTGCCCAGCAATCCTCCTTCCCTCAAATCCCTCCTTGTCAGGAAGCCCTCTTGGATCAGAAGGGCAAGGAATGACATTGACCTATAGGAGGTGTGGCTTCATTCGGACACCCAAGGGAGGAAATGAGGACATAGTAAAGCGATTTCAACCAAGCCAGTCACATTGCACATAAAACTTCACCTGCCTTTGACATCCACCCTTGAGGGGAAGGTTATCAGTTGAGGCTCAGGAAGAAATGTCCCTTGGCCAAGGCCATAAAGCAAGTTTGTGGCAGAGCTGAGCCCAGGTCCCACCTCTCTGGACTCTGTCACGTTCCTATGAGCTGTGCACAAACAAACCCTGTCTTGCTTGCATATGCTGGCTTCCAAGAGTGGCAGAGGTGCATGCGTGCATGTGCAGGCCCACCTCAGATCAGGTCTTTGTGGGGATACATCGGACCCTATCTAAGATTCTTCTCCCCATACCCTTAGGGTCTCCCTTGGCAAATTCCAGCCGCACCCCAATCCGCCCCCTCTTTGTCGTGCTATGAGGTAGATCCCTCTAACCTCCTGGGACAGGGGGCACCATCCTGGATCGGCTGTGGTCAGGGGAGTTTCCTGAAAGCATTGCGTTCCTGCCTCCACCTTTGGGGTTGGGGGCCCCGACAGGAAGGGAAGACAATTCAGGGGACAAGGGGGCTGCCGTCCAGCTGGGCATCTGGTCAACTCCTCATGGCCTACTAGGGGTAGGACTCGGGAAGCCCAGGCTCTGTTCTTTCTCCAAGTTCGGCACTTGGAGACAGTCGGGAGACTCGTCCAGGCTTGCCTCCAGCCTGGCTGTATAACCTTGGACAGACCCTCACTTGATCCCCTGTCATGCTCAGGCTAGGGTGTGTGATTTCTAAGAACCCTTGAACTTGGCCCAAGCCCTAGACAAGGCCTGGGAGAAAGGAGTCTGGAGCAAGATGGAGACATGGAGACCCTGAGCATTCCCCAGGCACAGGTCCTGGCTGCTGTGCCAAATATATTCACGCCCAGCAGCCACCAGGAAGGGCCGAAACCCATGGGTCTACATTCAGAGGCTACTCCATGCTTGAGAGGGGCTCAAGGACTCTCCTCTCTTGGTCCCAGCTGCTACGCCAGCTGACCTGGTGAGGCTTTGCAACCAGAGCAACCCGATGCCAGTCCTGCCTCCACCAGCCACAGGCCTCTCTGAGCCTCAGAATTCTCTGATGTGCCACGAGGAGTATCGGAGTATCAAGGGGATGAGCTGAGAAAACACACTGAGAGCAAGCCCTTGCTGGCACGTGGAGGCAGCGGCAATGTGAGGGCTCACCTCTGAGGCATAAGCAAGGCCGAGACTATGAGAACGGGCAAACCCCAAAGGGAGGCACTTCTGCAGACAGAATGCAGCCTGAGTATAGCCAGTGGGCAATGACTGCGAGATGATAACAATGACAGTAACCGCAAACTCCGACGGCCCAATGAGATAGGTCCCATTACTGGCCCATTTTAGAGATGAGAAAACTGAGGTCCAGAGAGGTTAGATAACTTGTTCAAAGTCACACAGCTATGGAATAGCAGGGCCGAGATCTGAATCCAGGCAGTCCGACTCCAGCGCCCTTTCTCTTAGCTACTCCTGGACACGAACATAGAAAAGACTACAGCAAACCTGGGGTCTCTCAAAGGGCTCAGGAGGACCCTGGGCTACTGCACGAGGGGGAATGGCATGACTGATACTGAGGACAGGTTCTGCTTGCACATGCTTGGTGGCCTCTCAGTACTCAGCCCCTGTCTCCATCTTCAGTCTCCTTGCCTTCAGAGGAGTCCAACAGATGACCTCCAGGAATCTAGGGTTTGTAATTACAAGCATAATGATTGGGGAAAAAAGGAAGGAGCTTTAAAAGGGCTGGAACAAATCTTTGATTGGAACAATCGTAAATGGCCTGAGACGAAAGACCTTAGCAGCTCCTGACATTCAGCACTTCATTGCCTCAGTGGGGAGACTGAGGCCCAGCATGTGCCCAAGGCCCCAGCCCCCAGCCAGCTTGCCGCATCCCTCGACTACTGAGCCGCAGTCCCATTTCTGACACTTGGCCCAGGGCCCCTGATGCTTGGCACCTCTGCATCTCAGAGAGGCGGCCGCCAAGCTGAACGTGCGGCCCGGCTTCCGCCCTGCCTGCTACCCTCCGTCCTGCTGCGTCTGCCTGTGCACGGCGTGCACTCCCAGCCCGGTCAGCGGCAGGACTCTCCCCCACAGGCCTGAGCTCCTGGCTGCAGCAGGCTGGCCTGAGGCCCAAGCAGCGAGCTTGGCGCCCTGCCAGAGCCTTAGCCACATGGTTTCTCCACTTCCCCAGGTCAGGCCTCCCTGGGGAACTGAACGCCTTGTACTTTGAGCAGAACAAGGCCCAGAAGAAGACAGAATCAAGCTCTGGGAAGAGACAATAGACGTGAAGACAGGGAGCATCCTCGTCATCATGTCCATGGCAGGATGCTGAGGACTGAGGGGGCCTCCGAGGGTTTCCAGGCAGTGTCTGCCCAAACAGCCTTCTCCTGGAGCTGGGCTGTAGAAGCAGGGGGAGCAGGGGGCCTTGGGGATCAGCAGTCCTGGGAAAGCCCCCGAGGCTCAGCTCCCTGGCCTCAAAAATGGTCAGCCCCGCCCAAGTCACCTGGCAGAGTTGGGCTGAAGAAGAGGTGAGATGTTTGCAGTGCAGCCCCTGGCAAACTCTAATGTGCTATCGTCACACACTGGTTAGGGTTTGTGCCAACAGTGGGAATACGTCATAACCTCTAGGAAGAGTCTGCAGAAGGATCTTGGAGACCTGTTTACAAGGCTTAAATTCTCCAAAGTCAGGAAGTTCCTGTGTAAGTCTAGCCTGCATCTTTCCAACGACACTCAAAACACCCCACATTCTTTTCTAGACATATGCTCTCCAGGTGTGCTGACATGGAGAGATCCCTGGAGGTCCTCAGCACCCCTTTTCTCATGATGCTGAGTATGTTTTCACCCTGCCCTTTTGAAATCCACTAGGGAAGCCACCCAAGAATCACGTCAGGGAATAAGGAGGAGACAGGCAGGTGGAGTCCTCACCAGGATTCCGGAGTCACCAGGAGCTCTAGGACAGCTCTAGCTCAAGTTAGGAACGCTGGGGGCCACATCCCTAGCCCTCGGCATGACCACAGCTAAAAACTTTCATATGTTTTGGCCTCAGTTTCCCCACTTGGGAACATGAGATATCTGTCGCTTTGCTCTCGTCTCCCCACAGCCTGAGAACTGGGAAGAGTCCTGAGCTTGAAACCCAAACGCACCATGTTAGAAGCTCTGTCCTGCCCTGGACAGGCGTGGAGCCTTGGGCAAATCTCAGTTGTCCCCAAGCCACACACAACAAGGGAGCGGGAGCCTGGGCTGGGCCTTGCCAGCTCTAAGCTCTGGGGTCTCGCTACACAAGACCCGCCTTGGCAGGTCTGGTCAGAGACCACAAGAGAAGCTGCGAGCGGTGGCTGGCCTGGCCAGGCCTTCCAGCAACTTCATAGTGAACAGCATCTTTCTAGCCCCAGTGAGAGACTCTCGGCTGGGAGGCATGGCTCAGACCCCAGCCATGAGTGTCACTGTGCCGTGCCCCAAGCCAACCAGGACAGCCCAGGAGAAACCCTCTGGAGCTGACAGCTCCAGTCAAGTTTGTAACATCTTATGTCTGGATCCCTCCTCAGAAAACTACAATGCTCTTCTCTTTCTAGCAGGTGATGTGAGGAAAAGAGGAGAGCTACAGATTAAGTTTTCCTTTGGAGGCTGAAGATGTGAGCACAGAGAGAAGCGATGTGGAGAGCACTCTCACTAGCAAGCAAGAGTCCTGGGTTCTAGTCTCGACTCTGTCACCAACTAACTGTGTGACCTTGGGCAAGGTACTGACCTCTCTGAGCTATGCTTATCAAAGAGATTGGGCCAGCTCATCACCAAGGCTCCAGCAGCTCTGATGTGCTCTGACCTCTACTGTCTCTTTCTTGGCTCCCATTAGCAGGGCTCTCCCATTCTCCTTTCAAACCCAACACCGAGGAGGCCACCTGCATGGGCCTGAGGGTCGGCTTGCTGGAGGGAGATGGACTGCAGCAAAATCATCGCCAGGGCTGCCAGAAATGAGGCCAGCTGCGATCTGGCACAAGGGAGCTCAGCGCATTCTCTTGACATTTCCTCTTATTAGTAAGCACCTAGAAATCGCCTGGCCCAAAGCTTGGATGAGTGGCAAACCCATTGACAGAAGAGGCCCCCAACCCCACCAGCCAGATCAAGGACTAGGGAGCCCTGGCAAGAGGGGATGGCCCTAACAGCCATTCAGGAGACTGCGGGCTGAGGGCACGGCAGACTGGAGGCCTGGCTGAGGCAGAGGCAAAGCCTAAAAGACTGGGTGATGTGACGTTCGATTCCATACATGTCCTGTTATATACAGTGCAGACCCTGCCCCCTTGCTGGCCATGGCAGATGGACTAGAATTAAGGGGTGTTCAGGGGTATTGTGCAACCATAGGGTTATTTGACTGAAGGGAAGGGGTTTCCTCCAACGCAAGCCTGATACCCCTGTGCCAGGGATCAGCCCCATTGTGCACCAAGGAGCATGGAATCTTAGGAAATTAATGGCTCGGGGCAAGGAAGCAGAGATGAGTTGACACTTACAGGGATTCAAGCCGGCAAGGTCTTGGAGGTCTCTGAGCAAATGGCTCCGACTGTCGGAGCCTCCATTTCCTCATCTTAAAAATTAACCTCACCTCAAAGAATCAGTGGGAGACTCACATGTAGTTCACATAACATGCAGGTAAGGCCTCAATAAATGTTGCTTTGGTTGGGGGGAGTGGAATCTGTTTTGGCTACAGTGCTATGCTTAGTACCTGGCACACAGTAGGTGCTCAATAAACTTTTGTTGAATGAGAAATGAATGAGTGGCCTCCTCTCACTCCCAGATGGGAGAATGGCGCCTTCTCAGCTGGGAGCAGTAGGCTTTCAGCTCCAAGAAGAAAACCAGTTCAGGGAGCAGGCGGGTGAAGGGGCCACTGGAAGTAGCAAAGGGGACACTGGAAATAGCAACGGTGGGGAGGCTGCAGAGGAAGGGGTGGGAGAGGACAGCTGATGCATGGCCCTGTTGACGCTCCTGGAGGCAGCAGGTGAAGAAGCAGCCACGGTGTGCCGGGCTTTCACGAGTCCTGCTTCCTCTGTGCGCAGGAGACTCCAAATGCCACCTCTGACCGGCTGCACTCAGGGACGAGAGGCGAGAGCTCTGGCTGCTGCTTTCTAACCCAGCTCTGACGCTCAGGAGCCGCAAGATCTTGGCCTCGTCATTCACTGACCTATCCTCTCAGCTGTAAAGTGGCAATGCCTGGCCCTCTGTGAGGCTGCCAGGATGGAGTCAGAGCCAACCTCCCACGGGTGGCTCTGGGGGTGGCCTTGACCTGGAAGGCTCTTCCCCAGATAGCCACAGGGCTCACATTCTCCCCTCGCTCACGTTGCTCAAAAAAGTGAGGAGGACTTCCTGAACCGACTTATTCAACAGCCTAGGCCCCAGGTGCTCGCTGGTTCCCTATCTTAATACTCAGCACCACCTGACAGTCAGTTATTCATTCTTCATTCTTGCATATAATCATTCTCTGTCTATCTGTCTGTCTGCAAGAATGGGAACTTTGCCTTGTTCACCGCTCAGCACCAAGTGCAGCATCAGGCCCATGGCGCACACTCAATATTCACTGAACAAACGAACAAATGAACGAATGGATAAACAAACGCATGAACGAATGAAAGAATAATGAATGAATTAGTCTCCTTGCCCAAGGTCACCTGGCTTGAGGAACACATCCAAATGCCCATCTAGCCCTTGCAGACTCCAGGTCCTTGCCTGAAGCCTGAAACCAGAAGCATCAGGACCTGCTCCTTGCCCAGATCTAGGTGTCAGGTGTTAGACCCCAGGGCACAGAGGGTTCCAGGCCTGAGGGTGAGGCGCCTCCTCTGTCAGCTCCTTGCAGCCAGGATCTGGATCCTGCTTTTCTTTGTGTCCCCCACTTGGCCCCCAGAGGGCCTAGGTCTCTGCACTGCAATAGGCCAGGTGGGTGCCTGTGAACGTGCAGTCAACCCCAGAATCACAGGTAACCCCCTTCTGGCCACTCATGAGTGCTCCTGGCTCGCCCCTTGCTGGTTCTCAAGTTCTAACCTCCCCAGAGTCCCTTCCCCATCAACCACAGGCAAAGGGAGGCCCAGACTCAGAGCTGATGACGGATCCACACCCAGGCATTAACCTGCAGGGCAGAGGCAGGGAGCCATAAGGCTCCAGTGGGGGCAGGGCCTGAAAGAACTATGCCTCAGTGACAGTCCTGAATCTCCCTCGGCCTGGCAGTGGGACCCCGGACATACCACTCTGCCTCTCGGAGCCTCAGTTTCCCCTTGTGAATGTGAGTGCATTGAAATGAATGAGTTTCCCTCGAGCCAAAATTCTCAGGAATCCGCTTTTACAATATTATCTCCAAGCAGTGAACCTGCGCCATCACTGAGATCAGAGGCCCTGGGGACAAACCGAGTTAGAATCCTAGCTCTGTTGTTTACTCAGTGTGAAACCACGGGCAAATTACTTAATCTCTCTACGCCTTGGCTTCTTCTTCCTGCCCCACAGATGCCCAGACAAGGGGAAAAACAATTTCCTCCCAGGATGGAGAGTCATGGGCAAAGCTGGTAGATTGGGGGTTACTGCTGAGCCCCTCTTGTGGTCATGCCTGCTGTGGAACCGCCCAGTACGCCACTGCCCTCTGTCGCTGTGTATGCACAGGTGAAACTGGTGGTGCCAAGACAACACAGAGACTGACTATTCTTTGAGTTAGGAGCACCGACGCCTGGATCCCCTCGTCTGCGCAGGCCCCCAGCACGGACACCGATGACCCAGACAGCAGAACCCCAACCCCCGACACAGAACTGCACTGCAGAGTAGCTGGTACACACATACACAGAGCGGCTCCAGCCCACAGGGGCCCAGAGCCCACGGGAACCCCAGCCCCAGTCGGGAAGCAGGACCCAGACAGCCCCACATGCCAGCCCACACACTCAAAGCAGAGCGATGGCTGAGCAGAGAAGCAAGCAGAGAATGCCCAGGCCGCAGGTAGACAGGGCAGTGTGGCCAGTGGGAGGCCAAGTTCCCCCATAGAGTCTGCGTAATAGACACGGAAAATCTTTACCGGCCTACCCATCTTGCCCCTCTTGCCAGGAACACCAGGCAGGCCCTGTAGAGGAAGAGACAGGGAAGACATCAGGAGAGGATTCCAGCAGGGGCCAACTAAGCCCAGGGCACCCACAGGGGAAGTCGCAAAGAGCCTAGCGTCCAGGCCACATGCACAGTAGGTACCAGTTATGTGCACAGCAGATGGGTGGTCTTTGCACTCCACAGAGGAGAGGTCTGCAGGGACCTGAACTGGGGAGATGCCCCCTAAAAGTACCCAGTGTTCCTGGTATTCAGCTGGTGCTCAATAAGTGCTCTTTCTGTTTTCCTAAGATCCTCGATACCAGCTTGGTGATGAGGTTACATTTGAGTTCCCAGATATGGGTTCAGGCAGGGAGGAAAGTCCAGAGGCCTGTGGGCCATGTAGTCTCTGTCATAATGACTCAACTCTGCACTGAGAGCAAAAGCAACCATAGACGACGCATAAACAAATGAGCCTGGCTGGGTTCAGTGCAACTTTACCAAACCAGAGGACTGGCAGGGTCTAGCCCACAGGCCATAGTTCATAGACACTTGATCTGAAAAATAAAATGGGCCAATTTCTCATTTGCTGAAAGCCCTTTGGAAGCTCCTCGTGCTCTCAGAACAGAGTCCCCTTCCTGACCTTGCCCTCTGAGCAACACAGAACTGGGCCCAGGCTCTCCCACCAGCCTCATCTCCCCCACTTCCTGCCTCACACTCAGAGCTCGGGCTGTATTGACGGATAAACTTGCCATGTTATCCTGTGTCCCTGACTCCGCACACGCTGTTCCCTATGCCTGCAAGCCATCTGCCTTGCCGTGTCCCCTCAGTCGACTCCTATTTAACTCAAGGGCACCCATCTAGGAGGGATTCCACCTGGTAGAGAGGATGCGCAAGAGGTCAGCAAAGAAAGCATACTCACTCGCTCTCCATCGGACCCGGGCAGGCCGAAGAGCCCTGGGAGTCCAATGTAGCCCTAGGAAAGAGCAGGTGGGGGGGTCAGAGGGGCCGAGTGGTGGGGTGTGGCTGGCCCAACCCATCCCAGACCCCTCGCTGCCCTCCCACACTCCGGCTCCTCTTCCTGGCTGGTGGCAGTGGTGGCTCCGGCGGCTCCTCGACGACATAGGCCTTGAGGCAAGTGTATATGCCCATGGACTGCATGGTGCTGGCTCCCACGATGTAGTCCAAAGGCACATACCCTCACGCCAGGGAAGGGCGCGGGCGCTCTCAGGGGGAGGCCCGCCCCGAGCCGGGGGCTCCGGGACCTGCAGGAAGGAAGCTCTCATCTGGGTTAGATGCTAGAGTGGCACCAGGTCCCACCCACACCCCCAGGGATGCCAGAAGGCACCTGTGGCTCCTGCAGGGCCTCGTCCTAGGCCTCAAAGGCAAAGGATGCGGAGCTCCAATTCACCTCTGGCCTCGATGCTCACATCCACCCACGGCCGCCTGAGTGCTGGCAATAAGAGCAGCTGCCCCCCAGCCTGCTGACATCCTGCCAGGCACACGTGTACCACCAAATTCCACCCTCCCAAGGACCCTGGAGACTGGCTGTCATCCCCTCAGTGGACAGACTAAGGCTCTGCAGATAAAGGAATATAGCTAGTTAGGGGCAGAGTCTACCACCCTAGAATGGACCTGAGTTTCTGCATCCCAGCTTTTATTCACGCTGTGCCCCCCAACCAAGCACACTCTTCCTACCCACAAGCAACTCCTTCCAAGCCCAGCACTAATGCTCTCTCCTCTGGCCAGCACTATGCCTCCCTGATGCCTCAAGCCAGAGGCAAGCTCCTTCCTGCACCATCTTTGCACCTCAGTTCATAGGATTTACCACTTTCTCCACTGCATCGTCATGATCTGTATGCACGTTTCATGTCCTCATTAGCCTGGGAACTTCTCAAAAGCCAGGACCTAGCGTATGGCTCCTATCACTATCTGCGCTTTCTAGATGTTGATGGAATGACTTAATAACGATAACAAAAGTTAACATTGACCGAGCACCATCTATGTGCCAAGCCCAGTTCTCAGCACTTCACGTGCATTAGCGCACTTATTGCATCCTCACTCCACCCCCAGGAAGTAGGTATTATTAGTCAGCCCCCTGTAAAGGTGGGAACATTCAGGCCCAGAGAGGTGAAGTGACTCACCCAGGGTCACACAGCTAGAATGTGGTAGAACTGGTATTTGGATTCAAGTCATCAGAGTCCCGGGCAAGGGTCCTAACCACTTTGCTACACTTTCTCCCACAGATAAGCAACAGTGCAGGTTTACAACCATCTGCCCTTCCCTAAAAGGCCAAGAGGTCACAAAGCCTTCTTCTTAGCACCTGGCATGATAATGCCCATCGTCTTTTTTTTTTTTTTTTAAGATTTTATTTATTTACTTTTAGAGAGAAGGGGAGAGAAGGAGAAAGAGAGGGAGAGAAATATCAATGTGTGGCTGCCTCTCACACACCCCTTACTGGGGACCTGGCCAGCAACCCTGGCATGTGCCCTGACTGGGAATCGAACCGGTGACCATTTAGTATGCAGGCCGGCACTCAATCCACTGAGCCACACCAGCCAGGGATAATACCCATCATCTTAACAAGTGACATTTGGTGATCAAGCAGGGATTATAACCCAGATTTACAGGTGAGAAAATGGGCTCAAAGAGGTCCAGTCACTTGCCCAAAATCCCACAGATGGTCGATGGCAGAGCAGGTCTCAAAGCCAGTTGCCCTGACCCCAAAGCCCGCCCTTTGCCTACTTCATAAATATGAGGCCAGTGATGGCAGGGTTGGGAGGACAGCTGGAATGGCCCGGCTGCCCCAGGCTGCTCAGGGCCCTGTGACCCTGGAGAGGGGAATGCCGGGCCAGATCAGCTCTCTCTCCACACGTGGCCTCAAGATGCCTCCGGCATGGCAAACATCAAACAGCCCCAGATGCCTGTCACTCCTCCTGTCCCCGTGGCAGATCAGGGACCCCGTGGCAGAACTGAGAAGACCTCTCTGGCTTCAGAAGGATCCTCTGGGGTCACAGCTTGTGGGGACAGCTAGATTAAGAGAGGCTCCACATTCTAGGACAGGAGCCTCCTTGGCCCCTGGATGTCACCACCTGCACCGACACCATTGTCATCGTCATCACCACCACGTCCTAGAGAGCTGGGGAACTTGCCCACCCACCCCCTTGCTTGCCCACCTCCCAGATGCCCTTCTAACAGCTGCCTATTAGTTCCTAGGATTAGAGCCGAGATTGTGGCCATAAATAGCTTTGGCTCACGAGTGGAGGACATGTCACATGGACCTGGCCTGACTGCAAACTGTGTGACCCACTTGCTGAGCATTCTTTGAGAGGCAGTGAGCCCAGTTCTCAGTTCCCCGAATCCTCATCTTAGCTCCACCTTAGCAAACTAGCCTTCTGAACTCCGCTTACCTCCATTCAATTCCCTAGAAACTTCTCTACCACCCCACAGCTCACCTGGGAACCCCCACCTGGTGGTCCCTCCTCAGGACTACTTGCTTCCATATTCCTAGTATCCCCACAACCACACTATAGGTAGGATGGACATCACTCCGATTGTAAAGATGGGTAAACAGAGGTGGCTGGCTACTCAGGGTTAGCACCCTCTTGGAGGAGGGGGACAGTTGATGCTTTGTCAGCCTCTAGGCCTAGATAGCATTCAGCCATCAAACACCATTGGCCTCCCAAAAGGGTGACCCCCCACCCTTAGTCAGGAGCAGGAGAGAGGCCTCTGAGGATTCCAATGACATACAAAGTAGCTTGGCTTTGGTTCCCGTCACTTGGGATATGCTGGCGGATATGGCTAGCAACTGCCTGATTGTAGCAGCTGGTCTGTGGCCAAGACCCCAGCAGACCTTTCGCTGCCCAGTCTGCCCGGCCATGGGTCAAGCCTGTCTCAAGCCTGGCTCAAGAGCCCCCTATCATCTCTGCAGAGAGCACTCAGGTGGGAGGGTCGCAGCCCCAGCCCCCCGACAGATACTGGGTGGAGGCCTTCCAACCCTGATCATTCTCAGGCCCACTAGAAGGACAGGTAATGTTCCCCAGGGCCCCATCTGTATGGATTTGCCAAGGCCCACTTACCCGGCTGCCTTTGGGGCCAGGGTCTCCTATAGGTCCAGGTAACCCCTAAAACATAAAAGACAGAGGGGCAAGGACATATGGAGATGGTCTACTTGATGTCAACAACCCACAGTGAGTCCTGTCTCCTTCGGGTCTCAGACGCTCCCTCTGTAGAATGGGAATGAGTTAGACTCATGGTCTTCACTCGGAGCCCCACCTGCCCCAGGATCTCAGGGAGGTGGCTCAAGGAGCTTGGGTGGGAGGAGCCTCTGGAGCCCCACCCCCACCTCACCAGAACTCCTTTCTTCTGTTCTCTTACTGAGCATCCTCGCCCTGCTGCCTGGCTCCAGCCCCCTGCCCATCCCTTTCTTCAGGGCCCACCCAGCAGGTGAAGCTCCTTGGCCCCCAGCCCACCACCTCCCTCTGCCTGGGGGCACCATGGCCATCTCCACACCACCATGGCCACAGAGCTTCCAGAAGCCATATACTGCACCTGCCTGCCAGGGTAACCTTTGGCCCCTGGGCTGCCCTCAGGTCCCGGCTGCCCCTGCAAAGGAACAGAGAGAAACATGAGGCAAGAAGAGACCCTGCCCAGCTCCAGGTCTGAGGGGCAGTGGGGGACTGGGGCTCACAATGGACAAAGAGAAGGGTGGGAATGTGAGATGAAATGGGAGGAAGGGGAAGCCATTGGCCTGCTGGGCCCCCAAGCCCACCTCTCCGGGAAACCGGTCAGACCAGCTCAGAGGGACAAAACCCCCTGTGCTGGCAGCCCAGGAATAAGAACACGCTGAGGAGGCCTGGCTGGCTCTCCCACGCTGGCAGCCACTGCTGTTTGATTTGGGCTAGGGGAGCCAAAATTCCTGCCAACCCCGTGGCGGTGTGTATAATATCCCCTAACATCGCCCGGAACAGGCCAGCTATTCATGGCTCTAACCAGAGTTGAGCAGCTCATGCCAATGCCGGGCCGGCGTGGACTCCAGCCCTTTCAGGCAGATGTGGCTGGGGCTGAGCTGGGGTGGGCTGGGGGCCCCAGAGGGATGGGAGGCACAACCGCCTGGCTCTGGGGCTCACTCATGGAGCAGGGTCTGGGGAGGAGGCCAAGGACAGGCAGGGGCTGGAACGCAGGAGAGCAAGCAGGGTGGGGCTGAGGCTGTGGCCCTCACCTGTTCTCCGGGGTGCCCCGCCGGTCCAGGATAACCCTTGTATCCCTGTGGGAGAAGAAACCGCATCAGGCCAGAAGACACGTGCGGGCCTGTGGATCTCAGAGGCCCAGCCTCCCTGACTGCCTTTGCAGCACTGTAGGCACCACGGCAGGAGTGTAATACATGTAATAAATACCTGCCAGAAGGATCCATGTACATCAGGGTTAGCCAGGGCCTATGGTTCCCTCTCTGCTACTAATGGTTCTAGACCAGAAGCATCAGAGGGACTGTTCACCTTGGGCAGAGTTTGTGAGCTTAACTGACATACAGCAGCTGGGACAGACATGTTGTACCCTAACTATTCTTTCCAAATCCAGACAGAGCGAGACCGTCAGAAGCCGGGGTAGAGGAAGTACTCAGTGGGTGGATGGACTGATTTGGACCGCGAAGTCTAGATATGCCCAACCATCCTGGGATTCCGGAACCTTCTGTCAGGACCTGCCCCTTCTCAGGAACCCCCTACTGGAAAAGATCCCACACATATTGACCAAGTATATTAACGAAAATAGCTGCCTGCCTTCCTCTTATGGGCTCCGGCAACTATTCCAACGGGACAGAGGCCACCCCAATGCCTGACGGAGTCTGGCAATATCCCAGCACCAACCTTGACCCTCTGTCCCCATGGTCCAGCTACCATGGTTCAAGGCCAGGTCTCTAGGCCAAGAGAATCAAAGTGAGTATGAGCTTTCAGGTGGTACTGGGGATGACCGCCACCGCTCCCACCGCCCTCAGTCATTTCATGAGAGTTGGGAGCTCTCTGAAGGGAAACCCCAGATATCGAACCCCCATCAACTTAGGGCTGTGGAGAAGTAAAACCGAGCAGGGGGCTTCTATGTCAGACAGGGTGGTAGCACTGATCTCCATTAGAGCCCCTCGCACCGGGAACCCTGGGCATGGCTCAGGCAGTTTCTGACTGACTGGGCAACTCGGGATGGGTTGCCGTCCTGAAGGGGTATGAACTCTGCATCCCCTTCAGCTCTGGCATTTGGGATCTAGAGTTTAAGGCTCCCCCAGAGGGTGCTACCCAAGATGCTAGCGTGCACGCACACGTCCATATACATGATGCCGGCAGACCCTTTATGGTGGTTTACTTAGGGCAGCACCTACATGACTTCCTGTGGCCCTTACAACAGCCACATGGTGGGGTGGGTAGAGATAATCCTCTCCATTTAACAGACAAGAAAACTGAGTCTCAGAGAACTGAGGCCACTCACCCTGAGTTCCATTGCTAAGCACCGGCAGGCTCACACTCACCCAGGGTCCTTCTGACACCTGAGGTCACACGGAGAACCTTGCAGACATCCCAGGCAGCTATAGAGCACCCCCTGCAATCCCTCAAGAAGTGGGACTCTTAAGTATAAACAGCAGAGTCAGTTTGACCCAGAAGCTTTGGGGAGTATATAAGCATTCCTCCTGCATCTATTCATGCTTCAGACTGCCCAGCGATAGGACTGCATCTCAGCCAGGGCCCATGAGAAGGATTCACCATGGCTAGGTGAGATCCTTCGACAATGGGCGTGTGCTCTTTTTCCCAGTGGGCAAACTGAGGCTCAGACCACAACCAGTGGCAGGCATGCGGCGTGGTTAAGATCTCTTGGTTTAGATTGTTCTGGGTACCTCTCCTGCTTCACTATGGGCTGGCTGTGTGACCTGGGGCCACCAGTGTCACCTGAGTCCTGGTTTCCACTTTTGTAAACGGGGGATATGATGGGTGGCTCATGGGTTACGTGATGTAACATGTGTACAGCACCCAGCAGAGTGCCTAGCATTAAATCCCAGGGCCCTGGAAAGACTGGCTGCTGTTATCCTCATGATCCTCCGATATTTCATTCATTCATTCATTCAACATTTACCAAACTCTTCCATGCCAGTACCATTCCATACATGGGATGAACAAGAAGACAAAAGCCTCTGCCTCAGTGGAGTTTACAGTCCAATTAAGGAGATGTGAAAACAAGCGAGTATAAGGGATAATGTCTGGGGGAAGGGAGCATGGGGAGTAGCCGTCTTCATGGGTGTAGAGTTTCAGGTCTGCAAGCGTTCTGGAGATCTTTGCACAGCACTGTGAATAGACTTAACACAGCTGGACTGTACACTTAAATGGGGTTAAGATGGTAAATTTCACAGGTTTTTTAAACCATAATTCAAAATAAAACTTTAAAATGAGATAATGTGTGGTAGTGACCAGTACCTTGAAGGAAAGCAAGCCGAGTTAGAGGACAGACAGTAGCAGGGCTGGGGAGGTTGTGCCCACAGGTGGGCAGGCAGGGAAGCCCACTCTGAGGAGATGAATGGGGTAAGAGAGCTGGACATGGGACTGGCTCTCTGGGGAAAGGCACTTTCAGCAGAGGGAACAGCAGGTGCAGAAGCCCTGAGGCAAGAGCACTCTCAGGTGGGTTCGAAAAAGAAAGGTCACCGTGACCAGAGCAGAATGGCGAAAGGTGAACAGTAGAAGGGTGGGGCTAGTCAAGGAGGAAGCAGGAAGCCAGTACCTGCGGGGTGCTAAGATGATGGGAAGCCACGGAGGGTTTTGAGCAGGGATGTGTCATGACATGATCCACATCATCACCATTATTATTATCTTTCTCCACTTGGAGTTTGCAGAAAAGGAAGAAAAAGTAAAGCCTTAGAATCGAGCCTTGGGTTCTAGGCTGTGTGACTTGGCACAGGCGATTGCCCTCTCTGAGCCTCACTCTGACATCCTTTGCCTGCCTTGGGGGATTGCTGCAAAGACCCAATGCAAAGACAGGGCAGGGATCCCAAGAGAAGCGTGAAAGGTAGCTAGGGAGCCCAAGTGTCACTGGCTCCTTGGACTTCCTTGGCAGCCACAAAGAAACCTTCTGGAAATCCATGTTTGAGCAGAGAACTGTGGCTGGTGAAATCCCAGGAGGAGATTTCAAGTAAACCTTTTACTCAGGACACAGCTAAAAGGAATATAATGAACACCAGGGATATGAACCGTGACCTGCTCTATGCCTGGTTCAACACTATAGCTTTAAATACACCAACTAATTAACTCTTTGTAATCATTCCTGGAGGTAGGAATTACTGGGCATCCTTGCCAGATAAGGAGACTGAGACTCAGATCGGTAAAGTGACTGTCCTGAGGTCATACAGCTTCCCAAGGGCAGGGCTGGGCTGTGACTCTAATCCCTACATACATACCGAGACCTGATGCCCGCTTAGAAGAGCCACAGGGTCACCCAGGGAAAGACCTCCTTATAGACCCACCTCCCCAGGACACAGCATGCAGATCGCTGCAGCATTATTGAGGCAGAAGATGGTCACAGAACCCTGGAGTATCTGAGTTGTAAGGGACCTAAGCCATCAATGTGATAACCTCCTCTCTCATTGGACAGATTGAGACACTGAGGCTCAGAGAGGGGGAAGAGGCTTGCCCAAAATTCCTTAGCAAGTGATAGTCAAGCCTGGACTGTTCCCCAGACTCTAGACCGACGGGGCTGTGCATTGTTTAGAAGGCCACGATTCCGAGGTCTGTCCCAATCAGTGGATCCTGAAGGACCTTGAACATGGCCATGAAGGCCCATTTCTCCTGGCTGGATGGGGGCAGCAGACAGAGCACAGCCATGGCGTGGGGGTGGGGTGGGAGGGAGGTTCGTATGCCCCCCTTCAGTGTTTACCAAGCTGAGGCTAGCCAAATAGCTTCAAATGACAGGGCCCCAGGACCTGCAACAATCTAAACCATTATCTTCCTCAGGGCCCCAGCAATTATGGGGCAGGCACTGACCGCAAGGTGGACCCACGGGCAGCGATTGCTCCACGTGTGATCAGTGTCTAACTGGGACTAGGGGAGAGCAGATGCTTCAGGACAGCTCCAGGGACCACGGAGTTCACAAGGGGCCTCCAGCTGCCCAGCAGGCGGGTCTCCACAGGACCCGTGTTTATAATAGAGCTCAGTCTATATTTTGGTTTGGGAGCCAGATTAATCATTGCTTACAATGCACAAGGAGAAACCAGACATCACCTCACTGTTGCTGCAGACAGTCTCCCAGCCGGCTGAGATGCTATTTGGGCTTTGGGCAGAGAAAAGAGGGAGGTCCTGTCCTTGCCCAGGGGTCCTGGGGACCAACATGTTCACCCAGGCTCCACCTCAGCCATTAGGAGGCCCTGGCTCCTCTCGTAGGGGAATGGAATTCACCACACTTGCCTGGTGCTCCATGAGACTTCCCTACCACCTTGCAGCCCACAGGTCCCATGGGGCAATCAATGGGACAGAGAGCCCCACTTCACAGAAAGGATCAGCAAAGAAACAGGCCAAGAGGTAGGGTGACCCATTACATGATACTGGGCAAGTCCCTTGGCCCTCCTGGAGCTTCGTTTCCCCAGCCAGTCTCTTAAAGTGTCCTACTGGCACAGAAATGACAGAATTCTGAACGTGTGCCTTTTCTAAAAGCAGAGTCCATCACGGCACAGCCAGGTATCTGACACCAAACTGCTCAGCGGGTATCAGGACAGGAAGGTACAATTTCTGTATGGTTCATTCATTCAGCAAAGGTTTGCTGAGCCCCCAAAATGAGCCAGGTCCTGTGTTAGGCACTGAAAATACACTGGTGAACAAAACAAACACATTCTGCATCTTCTAGAAGAGGTTATGGGTATTAAACACATAGTAAGTGGAACAAAGGCAAAGTACTGAGTGCTCAAAGAGTACAGACAGTCCAACAGGAACAGGTGGCATTGTAAACTGATCCTTGAAGGAGGAGCTGGGTGAAGGGGCAGAGGGGAACTGGACCTCAGAAGTGGCAGTGGGCGTGGGCCCTAGAAACCCAGAGCAGCTCCGCAGCAGGAGGGCTGGGGGAGGTTCTCGGTAAGGGCTCTGCCTGGAACTGGGGGTGCTACATCCAGGTGGAGGGGATAGTGCTGCAGAAAGGCAGGAGATCGCCTCAGGAAGCCTCCACCATGCTCTCCCAAACATTCCCAGATGGCCCCTCTGCCCTCCCATTTTATTACAGCTTCCCACAGGTGGTGGCCAACTCAGGTGGCACAGGCAGGGCTCATGGGCAAGGTGAAGGCTACAGGGGGAACGGGTACCAAAGCACATGGAGGATTGGGGTGAGTGAGGGTTTTGGCACAGCAGCTGCTCAGCCTCAGCACCGCTGCTCTGTGGGCTGGGTGAGTGTTGGATGCGACAGCAGTCCCATGCATGGTAGGATATTTAACAGCATCTCGGCTTCTACCCATTAGGAGCTATAGCAACCCCCTCGCAGTTGCGATGACCAAAAATGTCTCCAGACACTGCTAACTGTTCCCTGGGGCACAAAATCGCCCCTTTGTTGTGAAGCACTGATCTACAGGAGAGAAAGGAGGAGGGTCAGACTGAGGACGACAGCACAGGACTCTGCTCTCCCAAGGTGCAGGTGATCAACTTCTTGGCTAGTGGAGGGTGGTTAATTGATCACTAAGCAAGATGACTAATGGGACCAGGCAGGCAAGACTTTCAGCGCTTCTCCTTTAAGATCAGCATGAGCATTCATTCATTCACTGAACAAGTATATACATAGTGCCTCTCCTGTGCCAGCCCTGTGTTACCTCCTGGGGATGTAATATCTCACTGCACCCTCCCAACCACTCTATGAAGCAACTGAGGCTCAGTGAGTTGAGGCCACTGGACCAAGCTCATATAGCAGGAAAGGGGCTTCCATCCAGCTCCGTCTGATCTGGTCTAGGCACCTGTCCAGCCCCTCGGGAATCAGCTCAGCCAAGACCCTTGGCGAACACTGCAGGTGGATACAAAGAAACAAACCTTAGGTGGGGGATCTTTTTTTCACTTGATGGGCCCATTGCTATTTGAGAAGCTGTGTCATTCAGCATAGTTGAGAGAAAAAGAGCCTGAGGGTCAGAGACCTAGGTTCAAATCCCAGCTCTGCCGCTTAGTGACCCTGAAAGATATTTCCATGAAAACATTGGCTCTCAGTCTCGGCTGCACATGAGAATCTTGTGCCAGGGACCCACTCAGACCAGCTGAACCAGGATACCTGTGGTGGGGCCCGAGCTCCCCAGCTGGCTCTAAAGCAGTATGGGGCAGGGAACCAGAAACTTCCCCTCCTCAATGCCCCTCAGTGATCTCAATTGCATTTAACACCATTGTAGGCACAGGACCTGAGATACAGGTATATGTATGCTGAATGACTGCGTGGTAGAATGAATGAGTGAACAAATGAATGAATGAATGAGCAAACGAATGAATGAATGATCGAACGAACAAGACCTATTTGGGCCTTGGCTTTCTCAGTTGTAAAGTGGCATGACACTGCCCTACCTCTCGGGAGCTATTGGGAGGAAACAGCATGATGGAGAACGGTAATTCTATGCCACCTCTAACTCGCCACATTATTTAATAAGGGAACCCTCCCAGCCCCAACTCCTTTCTCTGCCTATTTTGTCTATACCCCTTTCGTCTTCTAACATACTTCATATTTTTACTGTTTTTCTTGTTATTTTCTGTCTGCCCCCACAGGGATAAAAGCTCTAGGGGGAGAGACAGGAATTTTGTCTATTTACTCAGCTCAGTGCCTGGCACATAGTAGACATTCAGTCAATTCTGTTGAGTAGCAGAATGACTAGGATTATTGGCGTCACTCCAAGGTGGCACCAAAATTCAACATGCTGGCAAGCAATGAGGATGCTGACCTCACCTTTCACCTGCCGATGTCCCCTTTCTCCTGAGGTTTCCCACATGAGATAAGCCACCCAACAGGACCAGGGCAAAGTGGCCACTTGTCACCAAAGATGCTCATGGAGGAGAGATGGCTTACGCACAGCGACAATTCCAGGCACAGCTACCCACCCCATTGGTCCTGCTGTCCCACCACTGGGGACCGGAGCTCTCCCACGCTCTGTCCACTGCCCATGAACAGGTGGCACAGGGTTGCCACAGACCAAACTCCTCATGTTTGCCTGGGCCGGCATGAGGGTTTACCTGAGGGAAACCAAATCGGTTTCCAGCCACGGAGACTCTTCCTCAAATTACAAAAGACAGCCCTCTCTGCTCAGGTGAGCTGGTCCATCCTGGTTGGCTTCCCTGGACATCTGCTGAGAGCAGGGAGCCCTGGAACCCGGGCAGAAGCCGGCCCAGTCTGTTTTCCCATCTCCTGCCACCTTCGCTAGACTCCCACCGCTATGAGGAGCGAGACCACCGCCGGCTGCTTTATGAGCCAGGACTGGAAGGAGACTTTCCACTCACACCTCATCCATCAGAAAGTGCTGGAGCCTAGAGGGGAAGTGAGTGGGGAGAGGGAGTCCCTGGGTGTTCTCCAAGCCAGAAAACTCCATGTTTCCCCAGCTCACAGCCAGCCACAGGCTCCAGTCTGGAGAAAGGGATGAGGGGGGCCTGATGATCCAAGTCCCTATGCCATGGGGACCCTCAGAGCAAGGGCAGGACAGAGCCAACAGGCTCCACAGCTGTCCAGATGAGAACCAGATGGCCCAGAGAGACGGAAGCTGTGACCACAGCTGGAAGCTAGGGTAGAAGCTTAAGACACGTAGACCTGCGCCAATATATTTACTGGAAAACCCATCAGCAGTGGGAGATTTCCCTGCAAGAAGCAGTTGACCCTTGGCCTGCATTGTCCTAATCCTCTTTCCTGGATACTTACTTTGCACAGGCCCTGTGCTGGACTCAATAGGGAAGGTGACAAACCAGATTAGCACAACCCGGTTGGTGAAGGGGGACACAGGGTAAAAATAAGTAAGCTAGGATGGGCTACAGGTCCTTGAACAGATTGGAGGCTTCTAGCCAGAGGGCTGCGGTTCGAGGAAGGTGGCTTCCTGAAGTGGGGCTCAACTAGAGTTGAATCTGAAGGACGAGGGGCCCCATCTGGGAAGCTGGGGAGAAATCTAGGGGCCCTGTAAGCTGAAAACCCACCATGTAGGAAAATGATAGATTTTCCCCAGAGGGCGTTTAAAGAAGTAACCCCACCTCCAACTTGGCTGAAGCAGGGATGGGGGTGGGGACAGCATGACAACAGCTCAGAAGGTAGAGAACTTACTGCCTTTACAGAACATTTGCCTCCCCCTGCAGCATGCCAGGGAGGGACGAATGTTCGACTCAGAGAGGGTCTAGACTTGTCCAAGGTCACACAGCTAGGGAATGGTGGAGCTGGGAGTAGAACCCAGGTCTGACTGAACCCAGAGCCCACTCTCCCAATTTCTCTGCTGCAGGGCAACAGCCCCAGACAGTAGGGGGTCAAGGGAAAGGGGTTATTGTCTCCATCCCAGGTGGGAGGAGGCTGAGGCTCGAGGAGGGAATTCCCAGGCCCAAGGCTACTCGTTAAGTTGGAGGCAGACCCAGGTGAACACAGGCCCTTCCGGCTCTGACAATATTCCTTCTACCACCCACATCCTTCTCAGGGAGGCCTCCCAGGTGCAGCTAGAGCCCTAGAGGAAGGACAGCAAACCAGGGTCACTTCTCGTCACACCTCATTAACCATGGTTGGGGGGACCTATTCCAAGCCATGGTGCTGCCCTCCCCGGGCAAGCACAGATGCTCGCAAACCTCTCTCGCCTCCCACCAATGCTCCCTGTGCCCAAGGGAGCCGGGCTGGGGCCAGGGAGAAAGGACGGGGGCTGAGGAGAAGCGGCTCGCAGAGCTCCCACCAGGTGACCTGTTTGCTAGGAAGCCACCTGAGCCAGCCAAAGCTTCAAAGCCAAAGTGTACCTTTCGTCCAAGAGGTCCTGGATTCCCAGGGAGGCCGGGCAAGCCCATGTCGCCCTGCAAAACAGAGACAAGGGGGTGAGCTGGGGGAACGGGAGCAGAAACACTCATCGAATTGAAAGTATGACCTCCCACGGCCTGTTGTTTGTAAACAGGATTCATAGAGGCCCAGAGGCCTCAGAGAGACTGGGGGCCTCTGAGCAGGGTGGGGACAGTCAAGTGGGCGGGGTACCCAGTCCCGCCCCACTTAAGCCACTTGTCCCATTTGATCTATTTTCTATATTGGACTTCGGCACAGGATATCACTTGGGAACTGGGTCCCGCTGCTAACTGTTCAAGAACAACTATCTGAAAACCACTGCTCCAGGGACATATCCAATAGTTTCTCTGTTCCATTCCTATCAGCTCTCTCTCTGCATTCTTTATCCTTGCTGGGCATGATGGTCACCAGTAGGAGGCATTTCTGCCACCACCATGAGACCTGAGAACAGACAACCCCGGAGAAAGAGAGAAGCCTGGGCCCCTGGACTTCATTAGACCTGGGTACCAATCCTGTTCAGCAGCTGGCCAGCTGTGTGATCTCCAGCAGGCCACCCACCTCGGGGGCCTCTGTTTCCTCATCTGCAAGCTGGGCTCATTTGCCCTGGTTCATAAGGTTCCAACGAGGAGCAGATGGGAATGCGCGTGCACATTAACAGCCAGGGTAATGAGTGAAAAAATTTATTGGTGAGGATATAAAGGAATGAGCCACCCGTGTCTTAGGGAAATCAAGCACAGGAGGCTAGGTTGAGAAGCAGTGTTCTGACTTTTAGGAGGACTCTTAGGCTGAGTCCAGAAGGAAGCCAGACAGACTGGAGCATTCCTTCCTGGACATGGAGATCTGAGTTCTGGGTTCTCCTCTTCCCAAATGTCCAGCACTCCTTCCAGGTCCCTTGATTATGTGACAGGGTGGATGCTTCAGGGAAGGATGAAGTCTTTCATCCTTTGAAGGCCTACGTGCTTTCGCTTCCATGCGAGAAACTCTGGTCTCAGAGCCCTTCCGAGTTCAGGAGCCCTGAACCTCTGGCCCATTCTCTTCCCACCCCCTAGAAATTCACACACAGATCTATAAACAGCCTTGGAAGGGACTTTGAATGTCTTTTGGAAGCTTCCCGGGCATGTGCTACCAAGAAGCTTCCGGATGCCAAGGGTCACCTAGTAGGTCCAACAGAAAGCCATGCAGGGCATTAGGCAACAGGACATTCACCAAGAGTGTCCTTAGGCAAAATCTTCTGTGGGTTTATTGGTTGCAACTCAGAAGAAGACAGCAGGAAATGGCTTTGGGTTTGGTGTGGGGAAAGGCAGAAGGGCTTCAAGGAAAAAAAAACAAACCAGCACTGATCTGCCCAGACTTTCTCATTTCCCTGCCTTGGTGAAGCAGCAACCCAGGAGGGCTCCCCCAGGGCGTTTCCCTACTCTCTACTCCCCTGCTTCCCAGAGCTTTGGGGTCGCTGGAAACCTACCTTTGTCCCATCATGGGCCTTTCCTGGTGAGAGCCCCGGGTCCCCTTTCTGTCCCTGAAACAAAAACAATTCCTCTTTGGCTGCTGAGTCCTCTAGAGAGGCTGTCTCCCCACACACTGTTCTAAGCCCCGTCCCATCCATGCTTCAGTGCCCTCCCATCCATCCCCACGCACATAGCTCCGTCACTGCAGGCTCTAACACCCTCCATAGCTCCCCACTGACTGCATGGCGACAAAGTCCAAACCGTTCCTTTGGCGTCCCAAGTCTTTGATCATCTGGTCCCAGCCATCCTGCCCAGACTTGACTTTCTTTCCACCAGCCAAATACACAGACAGGATCCCCTCTGCCCCTGCCACAGACCACAACCCATTCCTCAGCCATGCTCTGCACTTCCCAACTTCCAGGCCCTTGCTCAGGCAGTCACTCCCACCTAGAAAACCATTCTGCAGACATCATTAGCCAAATCATAAACATTCTTCAGGATGCAGTTTAAATGTGTCCTCCCCAGTCTGCACCCACATACAGGTGATGCGATCTTGCATGTGAGCATGGCTAGGACTGCTTCGGGGGGTTCTCTGAGAGCTTCCGAGACACACATGCAAATGGGGTACCCAGTTCTTTTCAATCTTCCAGTACACTCACCTCGCCATTCTAATTATGCAGGGTCCGTGCAGTAACACCTACTTGCATCTGTGTACAGCCACTCAAGAGTGTGCAAAATTCCTCACCTCGCTAGAGTCTAACAATAACCCAGTGAAGTGGGCAGGAGAGGTGTTATTACGCCCACAACATATTCGGGAAAACTGAGGCCAGGAGAGAAGAGAAAAAGTGTCTGAGGCCCTAGAATGAGGCGTTGGCAGAGCTCAGACTAGAACCTGAAGATGAGTCAGAAGAGGCAGGAAATCAGGGAGACACCGACTAGCAGTGGGTCCTCAGCAACAAGCACCCTCTGTGCCTAGCATTTGGGAGCGTCCCCATTGCAAAGATTCTACCTCCTAAGAGCATGGAGCTCAGAGAAGGGGCCCACAGACAGGCACCAGCTGCATCTCCTACAGGGCTGGAGTGTTCCTGGCTGTGGGCCTGCGCATTTGGCTCAGCCTGGTTCAATTACTCAGGAAACAGCCCTTCGGAAAGTCGATCCACCCTGATGTCACCTTCCAAGAGCCCCTGCTCCCTGTTCCTCACTCTCACTCCCACGCTCCCTCTCCCAGCTGAACCCTGACTCAGACGTCCTGAGGTGAAGCCAGGGACTCACAGTAGGACCTTAGGCAAGTCATTTCACTTCTCTGGGCCCTGTTTCCTCACTTTTAAAATGGGGGCTGTGCAGCACACACATGTAGGCATGCACACACATGTATAAGGGCACATTCACATCAGCACATATGCATGCACACAAATGCACACACAGGGGCATGCACACATGTTCACACACATGTGCATATACTCACACATGTACCTGGCACTTGCACACATGTGTGTGTGGTGTGCACACACATGTGTGCACACAGGGACATGCACGCATGCTCTCACACAAGCACGTTGATCCATACACATACATAGGCACACAGGTGCATGCACATACAAAAACTTGTACACACACACACACATTCTCCAGCTTTCCAGGTTTCTTGAAAAGGAGCTGGAGCAATAATGAACGTGACACATGGGAGGGGTGGTTTGGCCAACTGCAATTAATCCCCATTGGTTCTTTTCCTTGTCAGAACGCAGACTTTCCAAATCCTGACTCAGTCACTCTTCACAAGAAATCACGGCATTCCAAACTGGACAGGGCTTTACAGAGGGAAGGGAACAGTCTTCCACTGTCCACCCACACCATGCCCAAGACTGTGCCAGGCCCTCTCTATGCAGCAACTCTGTTAGTCTTCTTAACACCCACTTAATGCAACTCAGGACCAAAACCAGGGTTCAGAGAGGCTGAGTCACAACCTGGGGCAACGCACAGGTAAGAGGCAAGGTCTTACGAGGTCTGACTTATCCCGGGTCTGTCTGAGTCTACAGCCCCCATTTACAAACGGGAAGCCTGGGCACTTGTCCCACACCCTCTAGCTGCCCCAGGCTGAAGGACAGCCCCTTCCCTGCTAGGACCCCATCTCTCTGTTCATCTGGGCTCCCCCAGGTCACTTTCTGCAGAACCCACCCTCTGGGATCTCACACTGCGGCTGCCCCTCCCAGGCACTCTCCCACCCTCTGCTGCTCACGAGCCCAGCTCCACTGCCTTTTTTGTCCATGGTGCAAGGCCAGACCCAGGGCTACCCAGAATTCCAATGGCCAAAAAAGGACAGCGGCTCTCCCCACCCTGCCCTTGCCCACCTCAGCCTTCAGCTGGTAAAGGAGCTGGGCTTAAAAAGCTTTGGGGTGGGCCTCTCTGTGTCCTATTCTGTCATTCTATAAATGGGGAAGCTGAGACCCGAGGAGATGATAAACTTGCTCCTTTGCCTGGGGTTCTTACCTGGGGCATTTTAGTTATTTATGAGATTCTCTCTGCATTCTCAACAGCACACAGTGCTTGCGATGTAATCCCAGTCTGAGGGCAACATCCACAAGTATAGAGCCTTATGGACCATCTACTATGAACCAAGCCCGGCAATGACCACAGGGAATACCACAGTGGGGAATAAGACACAGGGCTTGCCCATGGGAAGCTCTCGAGGAGAAATCAGAAAGAGAGGTAATGATAATCATAAGCCTAGCATTTACTGAGTGTGCTTCTAAGCTCTTGACATATAAATCTATGAGGTAGTAACTATCACTATCCCCATTTCACATATGAGGAAACTAAGGCACAGAGAAGATAAGTAACTTGTCTGTCATACAATTAATAAATGGGGTTTAGACTCAGGCAGTCTGGTTTCAGAGCCCAAGCTCTCTCCATTTCAATCCACTGCAGATAACAAGTGAAGCACAGGAGGAAGTTGAGGAGAACCGAGGGTAAATCCCTAACAGCAGTTACGGTTAAGCAAGGCTGGAGAAAGACAAGGTGGGGAGCCAATGAAGTTAAGGCTCAAGAAATGCACCGGGCACCTTGGTCTGGTGAAGGTGTGACTCCCGAGACAGAGAAGGCTATACAGCTTCCCAGTCATTCTCCTGCAAATTCCCCAGTAATAGATATAAGGAACGTAGAAACTTTAATTAATTGTTTACACCCTGGTGAGGACAAGAACCTGGTTGCCAAACCCAGCTCGCCAGCCCACGAGCCTGTGTGATCTTGGGCAAACCACTTTTCCTCTCTGCATACGGGACAGTAGGCTGCTTGGACAAGCTAACAAAACCTTGCACAACTAGAGAGTGGATGGGAAGGTATATTGTAAACCATAAATGCTACAAACATAGTGGGAATGAGAACTATGTTGAGATCCTGTCCTACAGGTAGGGTTGGAAGATGAAAAGATCTGGCCCCAGCCCCAGAACTTCCTCTGAAGAGTCACAGGGCTTCTTACTATCACTACTACTGTACTATTTCATGTGTTGAGAAGTTCTGACCCATGTAATAAAGCAGGAAAAACAAATAAGACTACTAACCTTTGAGGAAAAGGGGGCAAAACATCCCTCCACAGCTCAAGGCTGGATATGCATCCCCAGGGTGCATCTTTAGGACCTGACATCGCTAGTCAGACATTCAAGGCCTTCCCTCTCCAGCATTGAATGACTTTTCTTCCTACTCCCTTTGAGGGCTCTAGGTTCTCACTGTCCTTCCTTCCCTGCCCCTCTCAGCCAGAAGTAAACTCCTAAGTCCTCACTGTGTCCCCAGACTGGCACTCAGGAGGTGCTCGGGGAGTACGTGTGGCCCAGTATGGATCCTCTGCAATGACCCTAAGGACCTCCCTGCAGGAGCTCCTGGAAAGTACCCAAAATGTGGCCCTAATTGCAGCACCCACTCCATGGTCCAATCTCCAGATCCCACAAAATATACTCACTTTGGCTCCAGGAGGGCCAGGTAGGCCTGGATTTCCATGAGGCCCAGGAGGACCCTGACAGGAAAAAGAAACACAGAGGTGAGGGGAAAAGGGGCCATTCTACCTCCTACAGTAATGTTGGGGGGCTCTTTCTGCCTGCTGGGTCCTCTCCCTTTGCCAAGTCTGAGCAATGCTGCGATGGTGGCCCCCTTTTAGGGAGGGCCCCCTGGATGCCTGGCCCTGCGCTAAGCACTTTCCATGCATTATCTGATTTTGTCCATTAACCCACAGCATAGGTGCTATCACTACGCCTATTCTGAAGGTGAGGAAGTTGGTGTTCAGAGGTTTATAGCTTTTTCAGGTCTGGCCAGCTGCTCAGGGGCAGAGCTAGATCTCAACCTTCGATGTGAGTCCTGAACACAAGCACTTGACAGCGGAACTGACCACCTTTTCACACTCTCTCCAGCTGGCCGCATCAGCCCTTCCCAGCTGACTTCCTCAGGCTCGAAGCACACTCGGCTGTTTGCTTCCCTGCTCCGCCCCGGTACTTTCCCCTCTCGCCGCCTTTGCCATGCTGTTCTGATCATATGGCACGCCTATCCCATCCAACCCCTCCAGCTGAAACCCAACCCACCCTTCAAGGTTTGGCTCAAATGCTACCTCCTCTGGGGAAACTTCCACCGTTCAGACTCCAGCTGGACTGTTGTGTGAGTCTTTGGAGTTGAATGTTCAACGAAAGGGATGCTTGGCCTCTCTGGACAAACGGCATAGCCCTCCTGTGGCCACAACACAGAGTGCTCCGTTGGATTCCTACAGGCTCTGAGCTTACAGTGTCCTCCAGGGTCCATGGAACATCTGGGAAGCCTGGGCCCAGAGAGTCAAAGAGTCTTGGCCAACAGCACACAGGAGAGTAGTGGCCAAGCGAGGGCCGGAACCAGACCTGCTGGTTTCAAGTCCAGGGCTTGTTCATGATACTGGATTTTCCCAGGCTATATCCAAATCTGCTACAACAGCTGGGCCCAGTTATATCCACTTTCTCCAGCAAGGGCCCTAGACCACAGTCTTGCAGCCCAGTAATAAAAACAAAGCCCCAAGAGTCCTCAGGATCTTGGTCCAGTAGGAATAATCTGAGACCTTGGGGGTGGGGAGAAGCACCTCAAAAGGCCCCATGGTGCCCCCACCACGCCAGCCTCCAGACACACTGCCCTTGTCCCTGGCCCCTCTTGACCCATCTGGCTGGCTGTATATGAACTTGCTGCCTTCCTCCCTCGCCAAGGCCAACTTCCCAGCTGCAGCCTATCACATTCCAACCAAGACACCTCCCTCTTCCTCGATGCTTGAACTGGAACCCTCCCCTTCTCTGAAAATATCTAGAAAGTACAGTGTTCAGAAGCTCACTAAGTCTGGGATATTTATAATGGTGTCATGGGTGACCCTCCCACTAAAACAATCTGCCCTCCAGCCCCTCCCAACATCCCACCAAATACTGTCTGCTGGCACAGGGTTATAACTGGGAAGTGTCAAGACCTGAAACCACTTCTGAGCCTGAAACCACTCCCAGCCTCAGTCTCCCGTCTGCCCTATAAATGACTGCAACCCAGTGGTCTCTACAGAATCTGGAAGACTACAGATGTTCACCCCAGCCCAGGCTCCTGGGGCCTAACCCCAGAACTCAGCCTGAATTGGACCAAGTTTGGGCAAAGATGTTTGAGAAGGGGTCCCTGACCAGCATCCCAGAACCCAGCATGGGCTGTGCAAAGTCAAGGGTGGCCACTTCTCCCCATTCATGCCCCTCGCTGTTCCAAAGATGGTGGGCCGGAGCACTCCCCTACCCTATCTGCAGCTCATGGGGATGGGGGCTTCCTGCTTTCCTGCCCCCACCTCCCCACCCCTCTCCAGCCACTGCCTTTCAGTGAAACGAAGCACATAGTTGAGTGGTAGCCAAGCAGACCGATTCTATAAAAGCTGCAGCTCAGAAAGGTCGGTGGGGGCAGGGCCCAGGGATTTCCCAATGTCCCTCCCTCGACAGGCTGATGGGCTGCTGGAGTATGTGAAGGTGGGAAGGGGCATGCCACTGACCTCAGATGAGGCCCCACCCCTCCCTAGGCCCCAGAGCCACCATCTGCAGAGGAGCTGGGATTACTTAATCCCAGCATTCTATTATCTTTGGAATTTTATGATCTATGGAATTTCCAGTCTAGTAACAGGATGGGGGATGGGGGTGCAGGCTGCAGCACACAGAGACAGAAGGATGTCAGGAGAGTCAGTCAGGAGGAATTTCAGAGCTGGGAGGAACCTCAGGAATGCCTTACTATGCACCCATGTTTTATAGATGGGGAAACTAAAGCCCAGAGGAAGGACAGGACTTGGCTAAAATCACATGACTTCTTTGTGGAACTGTACTTGACTCCCAGACTAGGACTCATCGGCAACCATTTGCTCAGCACCTGCTGCATGCAGGGCGCTCTGCAAGGTATCGTGTAAGAAAAAGAAGTAAGCAGGGCCTGTCTCTGGCCCAGAGCTGCTCAGTCGAATAGATGGAAAATTATCACCATCTTTGGATGGTTGAAGCCATAGGCTCTGGAGTCAGGCTGTCGAGGTGAAATCCTAGCTCTAGCATTTTACTTTATGTTTGACTTTATCCAAAGTGACCGAGCCTTTCTGAGCCTCAGTTTCCTCACCTATAAAACATGGGCAACACTGGAACCTATTTCTCAGGGTGGCTGGGAAGATGGAATGAGATCACACAGGTGCAGCTCAGTAAACAGAGTTCAGCGTTGATGTGAGTTTTAGAAACTGACCCCTGTCATCCAGAGGGCCAGATAAAGTGCTGCAGGAGCTCCGAGAAGGGGTGGTTATCAGAAAAGGAGCTGGCATTTGTCCTGAGCCATGGATGGAGGATGAGCTTACAGAATAGGGTGTGCCAGGCCGACAGGGCTACCTGAGCAATCGTTCAGAGGCTGGAGAGCTCAGGAGGAGTGTGGGGGCATGGAGAGGCTGTCTGGGCCTGGAATGCTAGGTGAAAGGGCCTCATCCCTGTCCCAGGCTACGAGGTCAAGGCCAGCAGCGTCTATGACATCTCTGTGGTTCTAAGCTCTGGGCACGTGCTTGATGGAGACTCCAAATTCAGGAGGAAATGCTGCTGCTGACAGCAGATTCTAGAGCCCTGGGCCTGGGAGCACAGGGCCAGGTCTAGGGGGAACTAGGCCTTGAGTAATTGCATAACCAGAGTCGTCCCCTGAGCTCCAAGCTAAAAATATGCCCCAGGCAGCTATCTCTGCCAGGGCCTCACCAGGCACCCAGCGTGGGAAAGGCTGATTCAGCCTGGGCACAGATGCCAGGCGCCATAGGTCTGAGTCCTCTTGGGAAGGGGGCAGATTTCCCTCCAAAGGGAGGGGTCCCAGCATATTGGTTAAGAGCCTGGGTTCTAGTCCTAGCTCTTCCATTTATTAGATGCTTGGTCTCTTCATCCCTAAAATGAGAATGATCATATTGACCCATGGGGGTTCTAGGGAAGAGGGCATCAAATAAGGTGGCAGCGAGTGACATGCCAGGCGCTTAGGAGCTGCTCTTCACTCAAAGGCTCAGACTTGCTCATAGCAGCCACCTCAGCCCTGCCAAGCCATCCTCTAGCCTCTGGGTGAACCTCTCAGTGCAGGGAGCTCACCTACTCCCTGGCATGGCCCATCCAGTTACCTATGTCAGCGTCCCTACCCCAGGGTGGTCCTGCAGATATGGGAAGATGAATGCCAAAGTCAGCTTTTTTCCTGGACGAACACCAAAACCCATCAGCTTAGGGGATGTGGTCTGCAGAAACCACTTCTCCATCTCAGGCTGCGAGAGTCATACTTACAATGGACAACTGACGCCCTGCAAGAGGTCATCGCTGTCCCATGCCATGTCTGTGCATGCATTGCCCCTAAGAGCCCTAAGTGCACTCCATTAGACAAAGTGGAAAATGAGTGCCAGAGAGGGGCATGGAACAGCTTGAAGTCACACAGCAGAGCAGGGACTTTAGGGGAGTGAAGGCCAGAGAGCCAAACAGAGCTCAAAGGATGGTATGTGATCACTTACCCGAGGCCCCCGTGCACCGGGGGGTCCAGGGAGCCCAGGCAGCCCAGGGGGACCCTGAAGGGAAAGCAAGACAGTGTCAGTGCCAAGTGACGTATTATGAGAATAGTTTCAAGCATTCATTCAACAAACCTGTCCAAGAGCTCTGCCCACGGTTGAGAAGAGGGGTTCTCCTAGGTCTCTGCCTGAGGAACTTCTGCTCTTTGGGGCTTCCAGGCCTTTGCAGCTGCTATTTCTCAGTCTTTGAAGCTCTCATCTTTCATTTTCAGCTAACTTAGGGTGTCACCTCCTCCAGGAAACCTTCCCTGATCACTCTTCCTATTTGGGCCAAGTTCCCCTCTTTCTCTCTACTTTGAAGACTACTGTATTATTCATGGAATTGTCTTAGAAAGTCTGTCTCTCCCAGTAGACCATAGTCTTCTCAAAGGAATGAATAGGATATGAGTCATCTCTCTCCCCTCAGGACTCAGCCAAATGTTTGATAAAATAAAACAGCAACAGACCTCAGAGCTCAGCCAAGTTCTCTGCAGAGCCAGAGCTCAGAAGGGACTTGTCCAAGGTCACATCAAGCATCTTTGCACCATGGGGATGCAGTGTAGCGTAAAGGGCATAAGCATCAGACAGACCTGGGTTCAAATCCCAGTGCTGCTATTTACCAGCTAGGTTTGGACAAGTGCCTATAAAATGGGGACAAGAATACCCTCCTCATGGTATTAGCTCAAGGATGAAATGTGAGACGGTAAATGTGTAACACAGTGCCTGGTAAATAATTGTCACTCAAACGTCTCATCTATTTCAGTGGCCACAGCCTGGCCCAGCCTTTATCATTGCTCCCTGGAAACCTTCCCCTTCATTTGTCACCTCGCCTCTCCCTCTCCCCTCTCCAGTCCTCCACAGAGCCTGGCTCACCTTCCCACGGCGCTCCCTGGCTCCACAGCATTTAATGGCTCCCCATTTCCCACAAGAGAATGGCCTAACCCTGCAACATGGGGTTCAGGGAGCACTTGTCTGGCCTCACCTCCCTTTCCTTCACACAGGAAAGGAGGCAGCCAAGCTGACTTTCTAAACCACGTGCTGGCCTTTGTTCAACTCCGAGTTTTGCCACTTGAGAGCTGGAAACTGCGTGCGAGCCTTTCAGCCTGTCTGTTCTCCGCTGCTCTGCTTTGCAATGGGCTTGAGAGCTGCTGTCCCGTCTACGCCGAAGGAGTAAATGAGGAGGAACCAAGTGCCTGATCTGAACAACTGAATACGGAGCCTTCGAAGGAAGCCAGGCTTTCGAGGATGTGTGAGGCCTGGGGAATTCATTTGTTTCAAATAACCATCAACAGCAGAGATTCCAGGTTTCCTGCCCAGAGTTAAAATCAGTGTTGAAAACCCAGTACGGTTTGGCTGGTAATTAATCCAGACCTCACGCTGGGCAGAGTCGGTTCACAGTTCTGGCCCGTGAACACCACGTGCTTGCTCATCCATGAATAAAAATCAGAGGAGAGATCCAGACAGGCAGATATGGGTACCAAGGCCCCAGGGTCACTGAAAAGAGCCTCGGGGGGGAGGGAGGGGGCCTCTTGTGTGACCTCAGGCAAGTCCCAGCCACCTCTGAGCCTCCAGTCCAGCTGGCCAAATTGGCGGCCATCCTCCACACAGAGCCCAGGGGCTAGAGGGACGGTCTCTAGTCCTGTGTCCAGTTCTGCAGGTTTGGGGTCCAGGGCCAATCTGCTCCCTGCTGTCCCCAGGGAGCAGTAGAGAATGGCGTAAGGGTATAAGCTGGGGCCCTGGGCTCACACGGGGCAGCCCTACTCACCAGCTGTGTGGCTTTGGGCAAGCAACTTCCAGGCTCCGAGGCTTCATTCTTTAACTATAAAATAGCATATAACGGCATCTAGCTGACAGATAATCTACCAAAAGTGCTAATCCCGGTGCCTGGCACACAGTGAATGCCCAAAACGTTAGCCGTTGTTTCTGTTAAGCAAGCTGCTGGAACCTCCCCAGCGCAATATTTTAAACCACCCTCCTCGACATCTGTTTTTCAGGAAGAATGGAAGATTTCCCTTCCTAGAAGGCCTTCCTTGGCCCTATTCTTTCATGCAGCCCAGAATTAAAGGGAAATGCAGGGGCCTTACAGCTAAGCATTCCTATTAGGTGTTGTTATCATCACCAAGCCCCTTTAACAGATGAGAAACCAAAGAGAGGCTCAGAGAGGCAAAGTGACTTCCCCAAGGCTGCACAGCTAACAGGCATGGCCTGGATTCAACCCAAAACCATTTGACATGTTCTCCTACCCTGGGCAACTTCCACACAGAAAATCTGGGCCAGGTGTATGCTGACTAGTTGGGCAAATTTGGGTAATTCCCTTCCCTTCTGTGGGCATCTGTAAAATGAACGTTCTGGAAGCATCCCAACATTGGCACTTCCTGAATTACAGTGTGGTAGGGATTTCCTCCTCTAGGCTACCTGGTGGAAGAGGAAAAGTGAGATTATGCCCATCTCACAGAAAAGAAGGCCACGGCCCAGAGGGGTAGAGGTTCTTGTGCAGGACTCCAGGAAGGGACAAGCTCTGTGACTGGAGTTCCCCCATGACCCTGGTAGGGCCGCCACTGCAGAGGGCCTGGACACTCCCTCTTGGCATTTCTTCTGCCCCAGAAACAGGGGCATCCAAGCTGAAATCTGACCTCATCCACAACATCTGCAGAACAGACTCTAAGTGCCAGTTGGGACCCACGGCCCGGCCTGGTGATGTCAGTCCACAGCCTGACTCCTTGACATGGCAGCCCAGCCCCACAGCTGCAGGCTCGGCCAGCCCTCCTCTACCAACCTGGGCTGGGGCCACTCAGTGCCCGGCTCTAGGCACAGGCCTAGCCCTTCCCCACTCAGAGGCCACTTTGTTAGTGGGTAAGTGAGGGTGGGCGCCCCCTCGCCCCTGATCCAAGACCTTGCCTGTTTTCCATGCAATGGAAAAATGCTGCCATTTCTTTCCAGGGCCCGAAGCCTGAGCGGGTGACTCTGGGATGATTCACAAGGCCGGGGTGGGATTTTCCACTCCACGCTGCAAACAACGGGGCCTCTGAGAGGGCCCAGGGCTGGGGGGGGGGAGGGGAGCAGTGGCCTCAGGCCTATCTGGGGGAGGTGGAGGAGGCCTGGACTCAGGGCTCAGGAAAACAGAGCCATGGAAACAACCAAGCCCCCACCCTGGGCTTTCCCCAAGGGTCCTGGCCTCTGACAGCCAGATGTAGGGGAACCCCATACCACACAACAAGTCCACCCATGTGTCCAGCTGCAAGAGCCTGCCTGCCAAGCCTTGCAGAAAGAAGTCCTGGCTGGCATGGGCCCTGGCAGCAGGCAAGGAGAGGCTTCACAGACCTGGGATCTGGAAGACCCGAAACCCATCCTGAGTGGGCTGCCAATTGCCAGGTGACCCTGCACAGTGAACTTTCAGTCTCTGGACCTCTGCTCAGTGCCCGTAGCCTGATGGCGGGAAGGCAGGGGACCTCAAAGGGCCCTCCTATCTCTGACATCAGAGCTCATAATTATTCTTAAGATTGACCCACAGGGTGCTGAGCCTTCCCCAGTCTCTGTCCGAGAGAAGGGCCTACTGGGACAGGGCTTCTTCATGTGGTCTTGAGCAAGTTACTTCATCTCCTTGTGCCTCCAGGCCTCAGTTTGTCCCGCTGTAAGATGGGGATGTAACACTTATCTTCCAAGATAACGTGTGTGTGCTAGTTACTCTCCACTTGCTCCCAAGATCCACTCTGTGCCCTGGGAAGCTGGCCTCTGCAGACTGCACCCCCAGGCTTCCTTGCTCTCTGCTTCTGGCTGGGTTTGGCCAAGGGGAGGTCACTGCAGAAAGAGGGAGCGGGAAGTTTCTCTCCCCAATCCCTCCCTGCTGTGCTACAGTTTGGCCTCAGCTCCTGTCAGAGACCCTTAGTCATGTTTTCACTCTCTTGGGCTCTGGTAACACCTGCCCCTCCCCTTGCACCTTTAGGTTGGACCCCTGAGTGATGCCAGACCCTGTTCTTCGGTGCTGCCCATAGTTCTGTAAATAGTCTCTTCCTTAACCCCTCCTCAAGTACCCTGCTCCCCACTTGGAGTCGCAGGATACAGCATGCAAGCTGCTTATCACAGAACCTGGCATACACTAGGGGCTCAAAAGCACTATGGTATAGACAGCAAAACACCCCTCCACTCCCCTAGGTGATACTGAGGTAAGGGGTGCCCTTCTCAAGACCTAGCCCCAATTCCTAACCGCCGACAGCATGAAGGCCCACCTTTGTCCAAACCCTCCTGGTTCTCTCAGTGCAGCAATGCCCCCACCTCAACCACGGCAACCTGCTGGGACTCAGATTCTAGTGCCGGGCGCTTTACGCGCCTCATCTCATTCCAGCCACACGACATCGGAAAGGTAGGTGGTACCCTATCCCCACTTCACAGAGGGGGAAACTGAAGCTCAGAGAGGTTAAGTGACTTGCCAAAGGCCACACAGCACCTGCCACCCAGAAGGCACTCAATTAGCATTTGTTGAAAGAAGGAAAGGACAGCTGGATAAGGGAATGGTTCAAACCCAGGTCATTCCAAACCTAAAGTCTGTGCAGTGTTTACACTCCACACGGCCTCCTTATCCCACCAGCAGCAGAGATCAGTGTAACCTCAAGGAACCAGCCTGGGAAGTCAAGGACAACCTGTTTTTTGTAAGGATCAAATTTCTTCATGCAGATAGTCATGGAGCGTCTGCTGTGGGCCAGGCCCTCAGCCGGGTCTCCCCGAGGTGACGCCTGCAAGAAGTGCACGCGCGTGCAAATGCCAGCGGCCTGATCATGAATAAATAAGGCCTTCACTCGCCTCCTCCCAGGCGTGGGGCTTCTGTGCGGCTTCTGTGCAGCCTCTGTGAACCACAGCCTCCCTGCCCCTCCCCGGCCCGGACCCAGCTCAGCTTTTCCATGCTCCCCACCCCCGCCATCCCCCGGCTCCTGGGGCTCCCACACAGCTTCCCTGCTCAGTGGCTACAACTCCTGGCAGGCCCAGGCCCAGAGCTCTGTCTCAACCTCAGCTGGTCTGTCCCATGCCCCTCAAGAACCATGCAGATCCAGTCAGAAAAAGCCATGGCAACCCTCTTGGGCTCTGAAAGGTCCCACAGCGATTTCTAAGGAGCGAGCCCTTCCAATGCCATGTCGTGAGGGGAGACAACCCCAGAGAGAGGAAAGAAGTTCCCCGAGTCACCCAGCAAACTACATCTCCAAGGCAGCCTTGGAGATCATCCAACTCACTTCCTCACAGGAGCCGAGAGCTGTTATCTTACATACTGCAGAAACTGAGGGCTGAGAGTGAGTCAGGGCACCAGAGCTAGAAAGTGGTAGGGGCAGGATTTGAACCCAGGTCTGCGTGTTCTCAGCCTAGGTACAATTAAGCCCCGTGCCCCGGGCAATAGAGCTTTTGCTTTGCTGGTATTAGATTTTGAATGTATATGGGGGTTGGGGGCAGAAAAGAGAGGACAGAAGAAACATGTGTTCTTGTCACCACTCAGAGATGCCACTTTGATTTCACAATATCTGGTATCTGGTGAAATATAAATGATTAGTTTGCTTCCTGCCACACAGAGGACTGAACAAAGCCTCTGGAAGCTTCTGGGTTCCTATTGGAGTGAGGCTAGCTTCCAAGTTGAGGAAGGGTGGGATTAGGGGACTGCATGAGGCAGGAGGCAGGATGCCATCTGGGCAGACTGCCATCCTCCCTCTTGCCCTCATCTGTTCAGGGCTGGAGGAGCAGGAAGAGCCGTGGCCCTTGTTGGAAGTCAGAGACCTGGAGTTGCATCCCAGCCCCTTCAAGGACATGCTGGGTGCCCTTGGCCAAGTCTTATGTCCCTCTAACCCTTGTGTCCTCATCTGTAAAGTAGGGATTAACACACACATCCTGCCCCTCCTGAACCAGTTCCTGTGAGGTCCTGAAGGGAAATGCCACACATGTGGAAGTAACTCATAAAACATCATGAGCCTAGAAACCGAAGATTCTAGATGTTGAGCTCTTCCTTTGAGGCCAAAGACAGGGCCTGATGCATCTCTGAAACCCCCAGCCTCCCACCTCTGGATCCTAGGGCTTTAGAATGGGCATACATGGGGGTGGGATGTAATGTCCTGGAGTCTGGAGCTGGGGTATAAACTTCAACCCTGCTTCCCATGTGCTGTGCGCTCTTGGGCAAGTCCTGGCCCTCTCTGGGCACAGCCTCAAAGTTCTGCCCTTGCCCATTGAGGAGGGTTGAACTGAAGGATACTAAGCACCATCCACGGCACAGGACAACTCCAGCACCTTCTTCTATCACAGGGAAGCCCAAGGAGGAGATCTGGAAGGAGGTTCCACATCCTGCTGTGCCACATCACCACACCCAGGATGGAAGTGGGTGGCTCAGGCACCCACCAGGCCCAAAGGCAGTGTCTACACCCTAAAGACCCACTCTTGATGCAGTTCTGTTGGCTTAGACATGGCCCTCCTCTCTCCATACCACACACAGCTTGGAAGGCAGGGTTGGCTTCCTCTACTAGGCAGAGAGGAAACCCTGAATCTCACTATCCTCTGTCAGAGGGAGACAGTTCACCCCCTTTCAACCTCACAGCCAGTGAGCCAGAACCCCTGCAGCTTGGGAAGCTGAGCTGTCAGGGCCTCAGGCACCTGGTGCCTGAGTCATCTGGGTAGCTGGAGGGTCCCTCCTTTCCTCAGCTCCCAGCTCTAGACCCTGCCAATTGCAGAACATGGGGACTTGAGTAGAATATTGACATAATTGCAAAGCAATGCATACAATTTCCATAAGTTCCGCAATATGGTTATAATAAAAACGGGCCCTCCATCCCCTTGGAGACAGGCTGAATAAATATTATTCCTAATGATTATTGAAATTCATTAAGTGTGTTTGTAAGGCCCAGGAATTCCCAGCATCTGCCACTGTCTCCACGTTGTAGGGAACCTAACGTCAAACACAGAGCCCACAAGGAGGAAACCACATGGTGGTCATCAGCAGGGCAGGAGAACAGAGTTGAGGCCCAAGCTTCTTGGAAACTCCATCCCATCTTTTCTCCGCCTGTAGGAATTGGCCTCCTAATTCAGCTACAGAAAGGTCGTTGTCCCTGGAGACAGTCCCAGGCAAGCTGAAGGCATTGACCCTGAGAATGTTTCCTGCATGTGGAACGTTCTTTCCCCTTTCCTTGATTGCTTGGGTCCACGCTACCCCTCCTTACCCCAAATTCCTCTACCAGGGGCCACAGACTGAATGTCTACAAGATCCAGGCAAATAACATAAATGGGTGAAAGGACCAGGCTGAAAGGCCCAGTCAGGAGACATGAGGATTGGCACAGACAGGAGCGGGGCTGTCCTGTCTAAAGGGGCGATGCTGATCTGGCCACAGTCCTGACCTGGCCGCAGCCCACAGGCCACTGCATCTCTACCACTTCCAAGAGATTTCTTTTATAAGAAATCTCTCATATTTAAAAAATGTTAGTTAGCTTATTAAATATTTTTAAACAATGTTGCTCGTGCCAAAAAAAAACAAAAAAAAAAACACACATTCAGAACTACCCACGTGGGACCTGCGTCCGAAACTCCCAGGCAAGCTGGCGGGCCCAGGGGCTCTGCTCCAGGAGTCAGGACCTGGGCCTTGGAGGCCGCATGGCCTGGGGCTGGCCAGTTCCTGGTTTTGCTTAAGCCACTTGACCTTTACAGTTGGAGTAGCGAATGACCTGGGGCCCCGGCCAACTAAAGCCCAAGGGTGCTCTTTACCTGACCTGAGTCTGGCTCAGTGGATCACGAACACAGAGGGCTTACAATCTCGAACACAGCAGAGGTGGAGGAGTAGGGGACCCAGGTTTGCATCAAGACTCCACTCATAACCAGCTCCAAGTATCTTCTCTTCCTCTGCCCTTACCAGAAACAACCACTTGACCTAAACTGCCCCCATTACCCACTAGAGCTCCAAGCAACACGCACACCTCACCCAGTCTTACCGGCAAACCACAGTCTCCCTTGGGCCCCGGAGGTCCCATCAGCAGCGGGAAAGGCGTGGGTCCCACCAGGTGAAAGAACGAATAGCCACTGCTCGTGGGCCAGGGGCTGGAGGACAGGAATCGCGCTGGGACCGACACCGGGGCTGGGGTGCTCTGTCGGCTGGGCCGGGGCTGTCTGGGGCTGGGCCGCGTTGTCAGGTTATTGACAGGGACATCCCTGGCTGCCTTCCCAGGCCTGAGGGGGAAGGGTTTCCGGGGGCTGCTCTTGGGTCTGGCTTTCTTTGTGTCTTCTGATCCAGTGGGTTTCTTGCTTCCAGAGGGGACTGAACCAGGAGTGAGGGTAGGAGGCATCACTGTGGCTAGTGGCCGAGTTGTCCTGGTAGAGCCAGGACTGGGGGCAGGTGAGGGGGGCGAAACAGTGGGTTGGGTAGATCTGTGTGCACTGGTGCGGGCAGGAGCTGGTTCGCTAACACGACTGTTCATCTTGGCGTCTGTCTGGACCACTGGGGGAAAGGGTTTTTGAGAGGTGCCAGTGGCAGGGGGTAGGGGCCGGGCACTGGGTGGTGGGGGTCTGGGTGTGACAGGGTTCCTCTGGATCAACTTTACTGTGGGACGGGACACTTTGGCAGGAACTGGGTGGAAAGTCGGTGGCACTGGCTTCTTGGTGGGAGGGGCTGATTTTGTGAAGGAAGGTGGAGCGGCCTTCTGGGTGGGGCGGGGGCTTTTGACAGGGACAAGTGAAGCTGAAGGGGCTGAAAGCTTGGTTGGGCGACTTTTGGGGATTTTGGTAGCTGTGCTCTTTTGCAATGGCTGGGCAGATGTGGTGGAGCTGGCAGGAGAGGCTCTGGGCACGGGAGGAAGCACTTCTCTCGCTGACAGCTTGGCAGGTGGCTGTGGGGTCCGGGCTCGGTTCCCCACTGAGACAGGCTTGTGAGGGGCTGTGGTGCTAGTCCTCAGGGGCTTGGTGGGTATGGCAGGCACCAAAGTCACCCTGCCTGCTGGCCGTGACCCCAGGGCTGGCGTGGCAGTGGTCAGGTTCTCCAGGCCTAGCAGGGCAAGGTCGGTCTGGAAGGCGAGGGGTGCACCTGGGTCTCGGGGGAGAAGGGGTCCCAGCTGGGGCCGGTACATGTCAGCCTGCCCACACTGCTTTCTCAGGTGGGTACAGTAATTGTGAGCGACCTGCGTCACAGGGTAGATACTGAACTGGCACAGAGCACCTTCAAACTGGACTGCGTGCGGGCTCATCTTTCCAAAGAGGAAGGAGCCCTCTGGGTCGAGCGCCGGGTCCCTGTGGAAAGGCAGCGGGACAGGCACCCGGCGCTGCCCACAGGCCGTCACCAGGGTGACTGTGCGGCCACGGAGCTCCAGGGCTAGGTGGTGCCAGCGCCCATCATGCACGTCCAGATCGAATGCCACAGAGCGCCGGGGCCCCAGGTGGACAACCGTCTTGCCGGGGAGGAACTGCAGGCCCAGCTGCAGCTTGTGCTTCCGGCTGCGGACGGCGAAGAGAAAGGCATGGTTCACCCGATGGGAGCAGAGGCTCAGCACCAGCGCCAGCTCTGTGCCCAGGGCAGCTGGGATGATGGTGGTCGTGGGGGCCTGGAGCCGGGCCCGCTGCGTAACAATGAAGCCTGACTGGAACGGGATGACGCCCGGGGGTGGGGGGCTCCGGTCGCCCACTGCCTTGGTCCAGCTGAGGCCCAGCCGCTGGAGGACGTCCACATCTGGAGAGGGAGGGCATGGGGGAAAGGGCACGGTCAGGGTCTGCTCCAGCCCCAGACCCCTTCAGGCGCACAGTCAGTAAGGACAGCCCACCTGCCACCACCCGCTGCCCCATGGTTGCGGTTGAGAGTGCTGAGTTGGAGCCAGTCCCTTGTCTGGCTGCATGATCTTGCACATAGTGGTTAAGGAAACATGGACTCTGGAGCCAAACTTCCTGAGTTCAAATCCCAGCTTCATCACTTACTAGCCTTGTGTCTTTAGGGCTTTTTATTCCTATCTATTAAATGGGATAACAGCAGTGCCAACCCAGAAGGATTTGTATTAAATAAGTTAATATACTTGAAAATAAAGTGCCTGGCACAAAATATATATTTTCAAGATTTTATTTATTTATTTATTTATTTATTTATTTATTTATTTATTTAGACAGAGGGGAAGGGAGGGAGAAAGAGAGGAAGAAAAACATCAATGTGTGTTTGCCTCTCACACACCACCTACCAGGGACCTGGCCTGCAACCTAGGCATGTGCCCTGACTGGGAATTGAACCAGTGACCCTTTGATTCTCAGGCTGGCTCTCAATCCACTGAGCCACACTAGCCAGGGCAAAATATGTATTTTCAAACAATAGCTATTAATATTAAAAATGATGATCATCACCAAATGTTTGTGCTAATATTAGGGGCTGTCCAATGTGACCTGTATCCCTTCTCTCTGTCTCAAAAGCCATCTCCTCCAGGAAGGAGTCCCAAAAGCGAGGGGGTAGGGTGACAGGAATGGACATGTCATTGGGGTTCGGTAAGGACGTCCACCTTTAGGAACCTACTGAGTCCCCTTCCCACCACCAGGGTCTCTGTCTGGCTGGAACAGACTCAGGGGAGCTTCTATCTGCACAGAAGGGAGAGGACAGTTCCAATGACTCCCCCTCCCTGGGTGGCCTTGGAGAGAGCAGAGGAAGTCATCAAGGCATCCCTGCAACCTCTGTCCTCTGGCAGAACATGGTCTGGCCAGGTCACATCCGCTCAGTAATTATGGTGGCGGGGCTATAGCCAGAGCAAGAGGAGGGCTTCCAGGGTGTTTATGGAAAGGCGAGCTGACCTTGCCTCTCATGAGCCACTCAGATGCTTTCAGGGCGCTGAGTTGCCAGGGTCTGCAGGAGCTGGCTCTGAGCTGGCTACCTTGGCAGGCAAGGAGAGGTTGACTCTGGAATTGGGGTCTAGGTCAGGTCCTCAGGGCCCCACCCCGAGCTCAGCACCCCAGCCCCCCTGAGTGTGGAATGCTCTCTCCCTCACTAGCCAGAGAGAAGGGTATACACAGGGTGGAATGCAGCACTTAGTAGACCCTCAACTGACAACAAAGATCATGGACAGCTAGACAGGCTGGGAGAAACTGAGTACATGGCTGCTGGCAACATGGCAGCATCATGGTTCCATGGCGGGCTCTGGGGTCAGAAGGCCAGACTTTAGAGCAAGGTAAGACCACCTGTGAGTCTGGGCTCTGAGTCTCAGTTTCCCCTGCTATAAAATGGGGCCACAAAGAGTGCCTACATCATAGGGTGGTTGGGAGACGACATGGTAGGCTTCCTCATCTCCTCCTACTTGGCCTGCACCGGGACCCTTGGGCCAAGTCTCCTCCTGACTCCCAGGCCTCGGTTTCCCTGCCTGTAAGACAAGGGAAAGGAGACCCGGAGATGGGCACACCGTGCTGACTCCATTCTAAGAACTCTGTAGCTGCAGGTTGCTGGTTCGGTCACTTGGACTGAAGACTCTTATTCCTCCCTAGGACCTGAAAGCCTTCATTTCACTTCAAATTCCTCCTTTCTTCCACCTCTGTCCGCCCCTAGGTCCGAAGCTAAAATAAACCACTGCTTAAGGATTCTCTGAGTACTAGTGTATTTTGTGTTAATCACTGAAAACCTCTTTATTACCTCCAAGTGCTACTCATTATAAACACCTTAGAATGGAGGAGCCACTTGTTGGGGAAGAGGTATGGGCAGGAAGCCACCTGTCCTCTCCCCTCCTCCCACCTCAGCAGCCCCAGGCAGGCCCCCAGGCCGGCACACATCTCTCCCTGAATACTGCAGGTTATAGCCGCTTCCATTCGCCCAGGGAAAATGACAACTGGCCAGGCCAGGTGGCACCAGTGAGGTTTCTTTTATCATCCTCTGCAAGTGGGTTTCAAAGCTGACACCAGCCAGTCTCCAACCCTCCGCTATAGGCTGCCTGTGGCTGATGGGCAGAGCCCTACACTCTTACCCCTGGAGCACAGCTGGTCATTATCGAGCTTCCAAAGCATCTGGTCGCTGTGGGCTCCACAGCAGGTAAAGAGCGGCTGTTCTTGCCCAGACTTTTCAGGTAATATAATTAACAATAGTAACTAATACTTATTGAGCACTTACTATGTACCAAGTGCTTTACATGCATTATCTTGCTTGATTCTCTCAATCATCTATGAAGCACATATTGTGTCCTATCCCCACTTTATAGATAAGTGTCAGAAAAGTTAGCTATAACTTGTCCAAGGTCATGCAGCTTATAAGAAAAGGCACAGCTGGGGTTTGAACCCTGACCACTTGGCTCCGGGATCTTTGATCTTAGCCACTATGCTATCCTGTGCTGGAGCCCCTCGGACAGGCTGGAACGCAGGGTGGAGACACATCCAGAATCCGATCAGGGGTGAGGAGCTAGGGGAGAGGAGAATGAATGCAGCCCAACGCCAAGATGGAAGGGCCCAGCCAGCTGGCCGCAGCGAGATCCCTTTATTACATAAACCTGGCTCGACACAGCTCCGGCCTCTCCCCAACCCCCAGTGCCTGACTCAGGACTCTGGACAGCTGTTCACCTACTTTGTGGGGGAAACAGCAAGTTCGGAAAATATGACATCTGCACAAAATGTTACCGGGCAGCAGGAGTCTCATCCGGGCACGGCCCTCCCCTCCCAGGGGCCCAATCCCTGCCCAGTGGCCAGGTCAGACCACAGGGGCTCTGGGAGTGCCCGGCGGCCTGCCCCGCACATGGCGGGTGTGGAGAAGGGGGAAGGGCTGCTATTTGAAGAGGCCTCGTGGCTGTTTGACAAACAGATGTGGGAGAGGTTTCAGTTTCAAGGGGCAGCTGTGTAGCCAGCCCACTGCCGCCCTGGTCCCCTGGACAGCTCCTTGGGGATAGATGGGAATAGCAGGATCCCCCAGCAAGGGGCGGGTCGGTCACAGCCTTGAGCAATGATAGTCATGGCCTTCATGCTTCCTCTCTGCCGTTGTCTCAGGACAAGTAGGGACAAGTGAGACTGAATGGCCCAAAGTGACCTACTCGAATTGTGCCCTGGAGAGGAATGAAGGGATCACCCCTCTGCATTGCTGCACTGAGGCCCTTCCCACCCCTTACAGAACATTCACACGTGATTCTTTCATGTCCGGAGAGAATTCGCCAATGATCGGCTCCATTCTAATACTGATGAGAAAACCAAAGCTTTGAGCTCCGATTAGGTGCATGGATGTCTCCTACCCCTACATTTTCCAGTCCCTTCTGTTCTCCCATCTCCCCCTGGACAAAGAGAAGAGAGCATTACCTTCAGGAGCTCCTTGGGTGGAGGCCAGGTGACAGGCAAATGAGACTAAGATCCAGGTGAAGAGAAACCCCCTAGAGAACGGGAGACACAAGCAGAGGTGGCATCAGCTTCCACCCCTCGGCCCAGATCCGGCTGGGGAGTTGAAGTGGATCACCTAGCTCCGTCCCATCCTGGTCTCACCCATGGGGTGTGGGAGGCAAGGTGCAGGCTGTAGGACTCCATCAGAACAGTCCACACCAGCGGGTCTCTAGGTACAGCCTCTTGGGGCAGGAACTACACACATGGTACAAATACAACCTCACTCTTTATAGAGTGATTAAACCAAAGTCATGAAACAGGAAATAGTGAACAGGAAGCCCTGCCCTGGGTGTCAGGAAACCCAAGGTCCAGCTCAAAACCTGCCACCAACTCACTGGGCAGCAAGGAGCCAGCCCCTGCCCCTCCCCATCTCCGGGCATCAGTCTCCCCATCGCACTATGGCCTCATGATCTTGAGGCCCAGTGGGCAGTACGGCGAGGGCCGCAAGGTCAGTGGGGAGACCAGTCTAGTCCGCTTGGATGACCAACGTCCTCAAAGGGCAGGACAGAGAAAATTCACTCTCCAGGCCCAAGGCAGGGAGCAGGAAGAGATCCCTTAACCAGGACCAGTGCATGCTAAGGAGGCTGCCTACCTGGCTTTAAACTGATGGAAAATGGGAGGAGAAAAGAGGAGATAGTGGGGCGCCAGGCAGACACAGGTGCAAACCTGGCTGCATGGTTTACCAGCTGTGTGGCCCTGAATGAGTCACTCAGCCTCCCTGAGCCTGTCTCCTCCTCTGAAACATGGCTGGCTCTCGCTGTCCTGCAGGTCAGGCATGAGGATTAAATAAAGCTCATGCATGTTAAGGGCTTGGCCTGCCACCAGCCAGGCAAGTGCTCCATAGACTACCCCTGCGGCTCTTGCACTCTGGGGACCAGAGGGTTAATGCTCTGCTCAGTGGTTCCTGCCAAGATGGGCAGAGGCAGTGATCCAATTTCGCCTTCCTGTGGGAGCAGCCACTGGTGATACCCGAAGCTACCTGGGGCATCTGATCCTTAAGCAGGCAAAAGGGAGGGCGGCACGTGGCCAGAGATGGCTGGCCAGGATGCAGGCCAAGAGAGCCGTGGCGGGAGGATGGGGAGGGCTAAGGCTGGGACACACAAGGCCCAGGATCCACCTATAACGAGCACCAGCAGTAACTAAAGGTCAGGGTGCCTAGCGTGTCTGGAGAGCAGGTCACGCCCAGGCCAACCTTCTGGTGGGACCTGCCCACTTGAATCAAATGGCAGCCCCATCAGCGCTGAAAAGAAAGAATAGGTAGCTTTGTTGGACAAAAATGGAGCCTTGGGGAGGACAGGTACTTCCTCAAGGTCACCCTGGGCAGGCTCCGGGGCCATAATTCTTCAGTACTATTTCCTCCATCCACCAGGTGGACACTACAGGAAACTGTGACCAGATATTTGGGGGCAGCACCATCTCCTGGATCCCAGTCTTGGCAGTTCCTGAAGCCCCACTGCACACCAAGGCTCTGAGAAGCCCTGAAAGAAACTGATTGCGCTTTTCATCATTCAGCAGTCCCTGAACTTAGAGAACCACGGAAGACATTTTTTTCTGAGAGTGCCACCTCAGAAGACACTGCCTCTCACTTTCCAGTGTTCCTGTGACCTCACTTCTTTCTGTTCCATGTCCTTCCAGCCTCCTCTCTTCCCAGCTCTCCCAGGCACCAGCCCTCGCTGCTCGAGTCTCACTGTGTGATGTCACATCCACCCACATCAGAATGTTTCCCAAGCTGTTAAAGAGTGGGCAGGTGGAGAGGAGAGGGGGCAACAGCCAAACATGTTGTTCTCGGTAGTTCCTCCTGCTGGGCTATGCCAAGGTGACTACTCTGTAGAGAATAAGAGGGTAAATTAGGGGAAAATATTTTTAATTCCCAAAGTTGAGGAGAAAGAAGACACACAAGGGAGATGAGATCAGAATCTTCAATTAAGCTTCCTAACACCACGGTTTCTAGCTTGAGAATTTCCTCCCTGCAGGACTGTTAGAAAAGTATTTGTCCCCCATTCATTCACCTTGGAAAATGCAACTGACCTGGGTTCTGTGTGCACTTGTGCACTTGACCCATAAACTTCCAAAGTATAGTGTGGGAGTATAGAGAGGGAGAAGACCCTTTGACTTCATCTAGAGGCCAGATTCTAGACCCATCCCCTTATTGTAGAGATGGGCACCTGAGGCCCAGATGGGCGACTGACGGGAAGTGCCTTTCCTGAGGCACCACAGAGCGTCAGTGACCCATGTCATCTGATTCCGCTGCTTAACACACAGTTCTTTTCCCTGGACTTGTCTCCCATGGAGAAGAAACTGGAGACTTACAGGGACTTCCTACTTGCCAGGGACCAGAGTCCCAGCCTTCACCATCCAAAGCGAGATGCAGCCTGGAGAGCCAACCAGCCATCTAAGTGAGCTCCAGGCCTGGAAAGTTGGCTCCCAGAGGGAGGCCCTGCCGATGCTTCTGCTCCCGTTCCAATCCTGTTTAGGCTACTGCTAATAACGTTTAGTGCCGGCGCTGGCTCCGGGCTTTGTTCCTCCAGACTTCTGTTTTCACCACTGACTCGTGGGCCTTGGCTCGATGGACCCAGGGCTCCAGAATGTCGGGAAGACCAGAGCACAGGGGCCAGAGAGGGCAGCAGGCAGCCGAAACTGGAGCCACACGTTAGGGGCCTGACCTCGGGGACACGGCCTGGCCACACAGTCCTCCAGGAAGGCATTCATTTCCCTTGAAAAAGTAGCCAGCTCACCAAAGGTGGCTACTGGACCACTAGGCTGTCAGAACCTGTGGCTGGTTAGCACGGTTCTTCCTCCAATCTCATTACCAGGGAACACACAAGATCTTGGAGACCATACCAGCTTGAACGTCCGCTGAGAGGTCAGAGCAGAGACCCAGGGTGCTGAGACCCAGGGTGCTGAGACCCTGAAACACACAAGGAAGGGGGCCCTGAGGACTCGGGGCTCGGCTGTGCTCCTAAGGGGTAAGCTGCGAAGGAAGCTGCCCAGAGGACACAGAACAGCAAAGGGGGATGGACCTGTTCCACCTGCCTCTGTGAACTGGCCAGGCCCTATGTGGCCAGAAGGTCACGCCCAGGCTCCTTCCTTCACACCTTATACCTCTTCCATGGGAACACTGACAGGCCATCTGTCTGGACAGGATGCAGCCCAGAAGTTTCCAGTTGACTCACACATCCATTCAAGATGCAGTGAATAATAATACAAATAACAGCTGCCGTTTACTGAGCACTTACTACAAGCCAGGCACTGTTCTAAGCCCTTTACAAGCAAGATCCCATTAATCCTCACAAAACTCTGCTGCTAGTTGGGAATGAAAGATGCCCATGTTGCGGAGGAGAAAAACAAGAGGCAAAGAGGCTTGCCCAAGCTCGCAGGGCAGAGTCAGGAGTCACACGGTCTGAAGGCAGTGCACTCTCTGCCCTGCAGCCTGACTCCCGCTGGTGTGAGTCCTCTGCCACCAAGTGACCAGTTCAGTGGTCTGGGGAGAGGTGTGAAGGAGCAAAGCTGGAAGGCCCACCAGGACCAGAGGGCACAGGATCTGGGGCCCTGCAATGATGAGGAAGCAGCAAGACTGCAGAAGGCAGAGCCTGGGCTTCCAAACAGCATGACTATCCACTTGCCCAAAGCTTGGGCCCCATTATGGGGTGCTCGTCTGGCACCACTTTTCAACACAACTGCTGGCATCTGCCCTGGCACAGGGTCTTCTGGAGAAAATGAGTCAGCAATGTGCTTACTGGTGCTGTGTGTGTGTATTACAGTGGGGGGTGGGGGATCTTAGCCAGCCTTCTTTTTCCAAGACATGGGAAAGAAGGGGGGCCATCATCCCCCATTCCAGCTCAGAGGGGCAGGGCATGGAGGGTGGGGCGGAGCAACAGCCTCTTGGGAGTGTCCTTTGGTCCTGGAGGCAGGACAGAAAGCCAGCAATTCTGTGCTTCCCTGAGCAGTGAGCATGAGCCACAGTCCATAAAAGCCCCCAGGGGCTGCTCCCATCCTCGTTAAGTCCCTCCCACACACAACCAAACGGCAGTGCCTTGCTCTCGCACACTTTCACTCTCTTACAACTCCTACTGCACAGACTGGGACTCAGAGCATCCGAGTCCCAGCTCTTCCTAGCCCCTCCTTGGAATTCCCTGCCCCTCTCTGGCCCTCCGTCCTCCGTCTCTGCAACTGGATGTACAATGAGGATTTCCACTGGGTAATCTCCCAGGGCCCTTACTGCTCTGACGTTCTGGCTCTAACCTTTTCTCTCTCACATGTGGGAAAGCAACAGGAATGGAGACCCTCACCTCCCACCCCAGAGAAGCGGGAAAACACTGAAACACAAACGCAAACAGGCTGACACACACAAGGGAAGATTTCCAGAAACCGGGGACGTGCAAAGACACACAGACAGGAGCAGAAGCCACTGAGACCTGGAAACCTAGAAACTTGGGGACAGTTTTACAACAGCCAGAAACGGAGACTTACAGGCTCGGGACCTGTAGATACCGACAACGGAACACACCGGGACAGCAGAATCGGAGACCCCCTCCTCCCTTAAGCATCCCCAAACCCCTCCCTCCACCGTCTGCTGGCCCCTCCAGGCGCCGCCACCCACCTCCAATTCTGACTCGGGGCTGGCTCTTCAAAGAGGACCCTCCCTGACGTGGCCAGGCGGGGTAGGGCCAGCAGTGCTGGCCAACCCTGGGGCGGGGGGCGCAGCCCTTGTTAACCCTTGGCCACCCGCCTCACAGGGGCACAGGAAGGGGCAGGAAGCTGACGTTCTGCTGCAAACGTCCGGCTCTGCGGAGAACCCCAGCTCTCCCCTAGGCTGGAGCAGCAGGAAGCTGGGGAGGGGGCGTCCCCAAGCTCATACTCACCCCCCGCGAGCCGCCGCAGCTGCTGTGCCTCGGGGCCCCCGCGCCGATCCCGCTCCCATGGCAGGCCCCTACTTCATGCTCCCGAACCCGGGGGGCAAGTGTGGGCGCGCCCCATGGGGCCGCCAGCCCCCTGCCCAGCCGCGCCAGGCCGGCTCAGAGCGCGCGGCCCCCGCTCAAGCAGCGCAGCCCCGTGCCCAGGGGCGCCGGAGCAGACAGGCAGCGCAGCCGGGGCCCCTCGAGCGCCAGCGCCAGGCCCATGGTCCCAGGAGTCCCGGCGCCGCGCTCGCCCCTGCCTCACTCTTTTTCTGCTTCAACCAAAAAGAGGCAGAAAAAAAGAGAGAGAGAGAGAGATGATCAAACTTTTGGAGGCGGGCTGCTGGCGGTCCCCGGAGACAGAGCAAGGCTGGGCGAGGGCGCGCAGAGGGCGGTGGAAGCTGCCTCCCCGCCGGCCTGGGGGAGGAGAGGAAAAGGAAGGATTTGGGGGAAATGAAGGCGATTTAAAGTCTCGGCCCGCGGTAGCTCTCCACCTTCTCTCCTCCCCGCGCTGGGCCGCCCTCTGCTGCCCCCTGCTGCCCCCTGCTGGCCGCAGCCGGGGACACACCCTGGACCGGCCCACCACAGCCCGGTTGAGACAACCCCCACCCCTAGTGAAAACGGGGAAACTGAGATTGACAGAGAAGAATGAGTTGGCCAGGGCTGAGCAGCGGGATGATCACAGTATAGAGATTCGGGACTTCTGGCTTCTGAGGTCCCAAGTTTGGAGGCGGAGGCAGAGGGAAAAGGGAGACAGATACTACTGCTGAAAGGAACCCAGAGTTCCAGGGACAGATGAGGGACCAGGACTCAGTGTCCAGACTCCCACAACAACAACCAGTGTCTTACACACCACACACACACACACACACACACACACACACACACACACACACCCCTTTTCCTCCCAGATTTAGAACTCCTTGGAGAATAAACTCCTGGACCCGTAGTGGGTGGGCTTGTTAAATGTTGGTCATCCCCCTCATTCTTCCCTCCCCATTCGGTCAGAAATGGGAGCTTGACACTCACTCCCCCACCTAGTTTATCAAAGGGGCTCCCTGAGACCCCACACTGGAGCACAGAGCCGCATCTCTTGTCCCTGCAGCAAACACCTGACAAATTCACACACCCACAACCCCAGTTGGAGTCCTGCATCAGAAGCCCCAACTGCCTCCGCCTCCCCCTCCACGACTTGTTCACTGGTGCACACACGCACTCCTCCACACATCCACACTTACCCCACACTCAAACACAACCTCTTTCTCATTCATATGCAAGAACAGCCACGCACTCCTCCTAGGTTCACACAAACACGCCCTGGGGTGTCTGGACTAGAAGGCACACCAGACTCCATACCCATAGATGCATGCACACTACTGCTTACACGCGCACAAATGAACACCAGGGTAGACAGATCCTCCAATGTACACACCCGCACGCATCTCTCATGAACGCGTTCACGCGCGCACACACACCCCATGTACACACCCCCAAGAGCACATACACGGGCACACTCCCACTTACACACAGTTCTCCACTAGTGCCCACCGTAAGCGGGCACAATCGCACTCATTCCCCGAATGTGCACCCCCTCCCCACATGCGCACACCTTTACAAACACACACAGGTACCCCCAGCACTCTAACAGCCCCGAGGCACTTACTGGGTCCCTAGGTGCGAGGCTGGACGGTCGGTCCTTCCTCGTAAGCCTAACGGCATTTGTATTCATGGGTTCCCGCAGCCCCAGGCGCGGGGGCGGGGGTGCCGGGTCCCCTTCCCTAAACTGGGCGCAGGCGCTCGCAGCGCAGCGGCACCGGGAGGGGCATGGGCGCACGGGGCTGAGCGGCCTGCCGGGTCCGCCTGCGCTGAAACTTTGGCCTCTCTGCGTCCTCCGACTCTGTCGCGGGCTCTGGGCGCAGGGGGCGGCTCATAGGTGCTGGTGCCGCGGCGCCCGCCGGGGCCTTTTGAAGTCTCCGCTGGGGGCGGGGAGGGTGCGCTGAAGGCGGCCTTTTAAACCACGGCTGCACGCGGGCTCGCTGGAGCAAGGTGTCTGGTTTCAACAAACTTTAGGAAAAGTCCCAAGCTGGGGCGGAATGGGGGGCGGGGGGTGCGCGGTAAGCCAAGCGAGCAAGGAAAAGAAGCCGCAGAGTTGTGTTCTGCTTCCTGCAGGGGGCAGAGCACACACGGCTGCCAGAAAGGAGGCCCAGGGTGGTGCTGGGGAACCGACAAGCGGCTGGATGGTGCGTGGAACCACCCCCACCCTGAACCAGAGTTCTTAGCCTCCACGTGGACCGAGCCCCGTCCCTTCCCCCATCCCCCTTTTCTGCCTGTTCACAGCCTCTCCGCCCTTCTAGGTGCAACTCAAAGCTCTGCCTCACACCCATATTGTAGCACACATCACACCATGTTGTCATTGTCAGATCCCCACACCTAGTGTGGAGCCTGGGACACAAGAGAAGCTCAAACTATTATTACTTTCAATAATATTCTTTCAACTCCTACAGTGTGCAAACCCAGGTACAAAGCTGGGGGAAGAGGGTCTACCGTTGTGGGAGTGAAGACAAAGAAATTTACACATGGTTCTGCTTTCTGAGCACACACATATTTATAATGTGGACAGAAGACATGCATGGCAACTTGGGGCAGGGAAGAGAGCCTATATGGGAGACATTAGACACAGAAGTGTCACTGAGAACCTCCTGCAATCATAAAGATAACACTAGGGGAATGTGATAGATGTTATCAGAAAGATAGAGATAAATGGAATTGTCAAGCAGACCAAAGGATCAAAGAGAAACCAAGGAAGGCTTCCAGGAGGTGGCTGCCTTTGGCCCCTAAAAGATTTGTTGGAAACACATGCAGCCATGGAGGAAGACAGCTCAAGCGGAAGAGTCACAAAAAGGCCCGAAGGGTAGGAATAATTTTCAGGCAGGTTTTGCAAGAGGAGCAAAGTGAGCCCAGTGGAGTAGCAATCTAATTCTCCCCTCTGCACACTGTGGGTGATGTCCTGTGACTCACTGGCCACAAGGCCATTTCCAGGCAAGAGGACGGATTTCACCAACGGTCAGGCAGCAGGTCAGTGGCTGAATACCAAGAATTTTCCAAATCCCTCTCCCAAATCCGAGTATCCAAAGGTGAGCGCCAGGGAGCCCTGCTCCTCTATGGACTCACCCAAAAGACTCATGGGAAACCCCTCAGAGCCCAGAAATATTGATGGCATTCCTTTCAAGAGCCTCATTGTCTCCATCTATAAAATAGGTACATCAAACATGATAATCTGTATGAGCACTTTGAACTCAGGAAGACGCGACTGTTGTTTAACAATAAATCCAATTCAGTAGATAATTATTGACAGCTAGCTGCATTTTGCTAGGTTGCAAGGAAAACATGATTTATGTTCTTCCAAGAGCTCATGGTCAGCTGGGAGTAGGAGACATGGACACTGACAAGAATTCTTGGAAGGAACCTTGTTTCTCTCCTCTGCCGCCTCTTTACACCCCGTCTTCCTGCGCAGGAGGTTCCTGGCACAGCACCAGTACTGGGCACGGAGAGTTCTGGAAAGGACTTCCTAGCCTGGTGGAGACTCAAGGGGCACATAGTTTATTCCCTGCCCAAGCGGATCAGCCATGGACCCACTGCTCTCTGAGACAGATCTGCCTTCCAAGAACTGTTAACTTCAATAGACTAAATGGTGGACACACAGTAGGTGCTCAATAAATGTTTATAAATGAATCACTAGTGAGGTCTTAGCCCGCAGGACAGAGGGTTGCACACCACCCACGTATCAATCCCCATTGATTTATCCACCAAGACTTTCCCAAGGACGCACTGTGCAGGGGGCTGTGCTTCCTGCTCTGCAAGTGCTGTGGTCAGCTGCAGGGGGCTGGTAAGGAGACAGGCAGACCCTGCTGGTCAGGAAGCCCTGCCTCAGATCACGTGTGTTTATTTGGTGCTGCAGAACCGGGACGAGAGCTCAGGTTCCCAATCTTAGTCTTCACAATCTTAGATTTAGTCTCAGGTTAGTCCCCAATCTTCCCAATGCCCTGTGCTGCTGGGCACACCAAATTCGATCTTTCTTTCATATTGGGCCCTGCATGGCATGGAGCATGGGATGTGTGTACACAATACATGTCTAATAGTAGAGTCATTCATTCTCTGGTCACTTGGGGAGACGCTGCCATGCATCACACCCTGAGCTGGGCGGTAGTCACTGGCAAATATAAGTTGTGGTCCCTGCTGTGAGCCATGTAGACGTCTGGTACCAGGATGAAGCCCTGTGCCTGGCACAGGGAAGTATTCCATAAATGCTGAGTGAAAGATGGAATAAATGAATGAAGGGATGAATACATGAATGAGAGTAAAGTTTGCCAGATGAGAGCAGGCTGGCACCCCCTGCCACCAGCTGTCTCTTCTATACCATGACCTTCGCCCATGAACACATTCGTTGGGCACCTGTGTGTGGCAGGCCTGATTTTAGGTGCTGCAGATAACTTAACCATGCTCTGCTCTGCTCACTGCTGGGTTTCCAGCACCTAGGATAAAGCATTTCAGTAGAGTGAATTGAATTGAAGTCCAGGCTGAAGGGAGAGGCAGCCCCCAATAATGCTCTCTCCTTCTCCACTCCAGGCAATGCCAGTGCAGTTCCTTTCTTCAGGGGAGGTGGCTGGGGACAGTGCTGGCTGTTATTATGACTTACCCATCTCCTAGGACTTGGGCTCTGCCTGTGGGACCATGTCATTCTAGCCTGGCAACTACAAAGACCACCCCTTGCCCCCACCCCTGCCACCAAACGATCATTCTGCAAAGAAGAATAAGGAGTGAGATCAGGGAAGCTCCAGGAACACTTTTCCAGGAGGACACATCCTCTGGACACATGATCCTATGGTCTGGGCACGCAGCTCATCTCCCTGGGACCTTCTCTCCACTCTCCAGTCTGGCATTATTTCCTCCGGGCGGGGCCAGGTGATCGAGATACCGAGATATCCAAAGCCCACTCTGTGGGAGTTGATACTGACCCAAATATGGGATCCTACAATAAATCCAGGCCTGGAAGACCCCCTAGAGCCACCTGGCACATTTGCTTATTTTGCAGGTAGGAAAACTAAGGCTCAGAAACAAAGTGTGTGATTTTTCTCAAGATCACGCAGAGTCACTGCGGAGGCTTGTGTGAGAAGCTGGACCTCCCAGGTTTGTAGAGAGGCAAACCTATCTCCTTGCCCTTCAATTCATTCAGCCAACCTTGGAAGAATTAGACCCATTTTCCAGATATGAGAGCTGTGGCACATTAAGATGTGTCACATTAAGATGTGTCTTCGATGATGTGCCTGGAACCACTGACTGTACCAAACAGACCATTAATGATGATTTCTGGGCCACCCCTATGGCTGGGAGTGGAGACAAAGCATCTGAGGACCTGGGAGCGTTTCAGGCCTTCACTCCTGTGGCCACCTCTTTCTGGAATGCCCTTCTTCACAGGATCTCCCCTCAGATTTCCACAGTTGTACCACACCTAGCCCCCATCCTGCCTGGTACGTAGTACATCATTTCAATCAGAGAATATATTTGTCTAATGTATGTATTCAACAAGAGTTCCTCAAGGTCATGGCTCTGTCCTGGGACCTACTCAGTGGTGGCACACAGTAGGCTCTTACCCAAGTTCACCAAGCAGCAAGGTGACAGAACTGGGGCTAAAACCATGGTCCCAAGTGCTCTTTGCAATATACCCTCATGTGTGTGGCAGGGTCAGGGCAGCAGGGTCCCTTAACAGCCCAAAGAGTAATCCATCAGGGCCAGCTGGGGAGGGGACCTCCACATGAATTTTGAAGACTTGAAAATTTGTCCAGTCCAGTGCCCAGTCCCACCATGTCCTCAGCAAACCCCTCATTGGGGAAACAGCTACGTTTGGGTGTTCTTCAAGATGTCATTTCCTCTCTACCAGCTGAAATTTGCATGCCAAGATCATGGCTACCTTGTTGCCAATTGCCCAGGCGATATGATGCGATACATTCCTGCCCGGGGGAGTTCCAGGGAAAGTTGGCCAATGAAAATGTTAATAGATGCTTCTGCTGATCACAAAGTGAGGACAGAGGAGCCACAAACACCCATATCACTCTGCCACCCTGTCCAAGAAGCCCGTTCTGCCCTGACCGGTGTGTCTCAGTGGGTTGGGCATTGTCCTGCGAACGAAAAGGTTGCCGGTTTGATTCCCAGTCAGAGAGCATGAGAGAGGAAGCAGATCCGCACATTCATGTTTCTCTTCCCCTCTTTCTCCCTCCCTTCCACTCTCTCTAAAAATAAATAAATAAAATCTTTTTTTTTAAGTACATGGTCATTTCAAATCCTGAGGTCTGTTACAAAATGTCCTATATTGTACCATTTCCCTGCAAAGAAGTATAGACCTGTGAACATTGTCATTTGGAGTCCTGTGAGTCTTCCTACATAATCGAACCCTGCCATTTGTGCAGGACCATACCACAGGCAAAAGTGAACGGAAGATGGTGACAACCTATCTAATAGGTCAACAGAGATGGCAGTTGCCATCCACACTTCTGGGGATGGGCAATTTATTCACTGAGGGATTTTCCCTCCATATTTTCTGCAGTTTTTAAACCAGATTCTCCAGATGTCTGGGAATGGTTGTTATTTTATATGAATCCCAAATCTTTCCAGCACATGAGGTTGGCTACAGGGTGTGGCCAAGTTGACACTCCCTGGACCCATGGCACAGACCCATTGTGAGACCTCGAGGACTCTCTTTACCTATCTGGGCCTGTTTCCTCATCTGGGTACTTGGGGTAACTAACAAATGCCTCCATGGTGCACCACTGCTATCTCTTACGTGAGCCAGTAGAGATGTGCAGTTTTGTGCTACAGCAGAGACCCAGATCTTGCTCAATCTCAGGGCATCATTTAGCACTGTAACCTTCTCTGCCTTCTTAAAACTTCCTTCTTCTGCAACATCACACATTCCAGCTAGAGTCAGCTCCTTGCACTTTCCTAAAAACAATATAGTAAGTCCCCACTTAATATCATCAATGGATTTTTGTCACTTTAAGTGAAATGACATACAACAAAACCAATGTTACCATAGGCTAATTGATATAAAAAAGGCTTCAGCTCCTATGGCATCTCATCAACATTATAACAAAACGATGTTGAATGAAACAACATTATTCAAGGACCTCTTGTACAGTTTTTTCCATTGCCCTGGTGTTTCGCACATTGAGTTCCTTCTTTGGAGGGATGTTCTTTCTCTCCTTTTCTATATTCTCATTCTGCAAAATTCAGAAGGTATGTCCTTCTCTGGGATATCTTTCTTGTATTCCCTTCCCTCCAAGTGCAATCTGGATATAATGGTGTGCTGCTAAATATTTAACAACCAGTTCTCCAAACAAGGAGGGGACAGCCCTGATTTTTAGCATCTGCCAATGTCCATGGTGTAAATATTCATATCATGACCAATTTCAATGTACCAACATGCTACCCCTGAGCGTGAAGTTGGGAAGCGATGGGTAAGCTGATGGGAGTCAGTTCCAGCCACCAGTGGCTGGATCAGATGCTTACCTTTCCTGTCCCACAGCGGGCCCCCAACGATACAGTGCCATGCCAAGCCATATTGGTCGGAGCCTGAGGCAAAAGGCAAAATCTGTGATATCAACCCCGTCTTCATTGAAAAGTTTTATCTCTTGTTCATCCATCACTTTTTTGCACTAATTTTGATTTTTAATATATTGCAATGAATTACTATTTATCTTGATACTGGGCTTTAGCACCATATTATATTTTGTTCCTGAGATAAGTGCCTCAATCATCTCACCAGGATCCTGGCCCTGGTATAATAGCCCATATAATGCTGTAATAATTAGCATGGACATAGCTATCTTCCCTACTAGGCTGTGAATCTTAGGGACAGAAATTCATTTCTGGGTTCCTAGGACTTGGTACACAGTAGGTACTCAATAATTGTTGTCCAGTGAGAGAATGGATGAATAGATGGATGGACCAGTAGCTCAGTTCCTTTGCCAACAAAATGACATGCAGATGGAATACAACCTCTGTTCTTGATTAGGGGTAGATTTTGAATTTCAGCTCTTCTGACCCAGCAAGGATTAACCCTGCCCTTGACCCGGATGAGCCAGCCCCTGCATTTTCACCAGGGCCAATGTGCAGACACCTCCAGCCTGCAGCTGTGATGGCAGGAAGTAGAATCTACAAGGTGGAGACTATACTAGGACCAAGGGTGGGATGTCACAGAGAGGCAGCTGTTTGTCTCTGGATGGGTCCCAGGAGAATGTCATTTGGCAGGGTCAATGGAAAGGAGATGCAAGCTGTAAATACTCCAGGATGACTTCCAGCTTGACAATTTGATGGGTCATCTGCCATCTGAGGGCACCAGGACTTGTTCCCATGCCTCATCCCTTCTTCACCCTGAGGACCACCATAAAAAGATGTCTTCTAGAGATGCCCCCCATTGGCTTCACAGGCATCTCACCAGACTCCAGCTGCGGGGAGGAGTTAAAGGGTTCTATTTCTATAAGATTGGCCATAGTTCACATTTTTAAGCACGTGATATATGCTGTGCCCATTGCAAAGAACTTCACACACATTATCTCATCAGTTACCCACAAAACCCTCAGTTAGTCTACCCATTTCACAGATAGGAATCAGAGAGTTTGACAACTTGCCCAAAGTCACATAGCTGGTAATTGATGGAACCGACATTCTAACCTAGAGTCAATCATCTGATTCTCAGGGTCTATGATCTGAACCACACTATGCAACAAAAGGAAATTTCTTAGACCCACTTTGGCTCTAGTGCCTGTGAAAGTCAAAAAATGGAGGTGGGAATGAGCAGATATAACTCTCTTTGTCCTTCTTCTGACATGGTCTTGTCATCTGCCTCAGACATGCTCCTGCTCTCCCAGCCCACTCACCACAGAAGCCCCCATGGCCCCTTTCCACCCACCACCACAGCCCCCTTTCTACCCACCTCCAAAGAGGAGTTGCGTATTCCCAAAAGGGGATTCTTCAGCTCAAAGACACTCATAAATCCACACTTGGAGAGGGCAGGAGAGGGGGAGGAAGCAAACAGTGGGCGTCCCCCACATGCCAGGCTTTACATATATATTATCCATCCTTCTCAGCCCAGGGCTAGAAGCAGGTGCTTTTCCCATCTCCGTTTTAAAGGCCTGCATCATCCTATAGGGTAGCCACTAACCACATGGGACTATTTAAATTCTTTAACATTATTTTTTTAAAAATAAAAATTAACTTTCTCAGTCACTCTAGCCACATTTCAAGTGTTCAATTGCCACATGCAGCTAGTGGCTACTGTAATGGGCAACGCAGAAATAGAACATTTCCATTCTCGAAGAAAGTTCTATTGACAGCACTACACTGAGGAAGAATGGGGACTCTAAGGATGACCTGCTTGGAGCCACACAGTGAGTTGTAAACAGAACTGGGATGGGACCCATATTTCTTGCTTCCAAAGCCTCTACTCCCAGAGCCTGGAATAAATTTGCTACCACCTGGCCCCAGAACAACGAGGATTGTTTGCCTGCGATGGTAGGTCGACTTGGGAAACTAAATAAAAGATCAGAAGACTGTGGGTGAATACCAAAGTGGAGAAAAGGAGCCAGCTGTTAGTGAGGGTTATTTTTATCCTGCCCAGATATCCTGGGGAGCTGCCCCCTCCCCTTATAGCTATTTTTATCTCGAGAGCTGGAATCAGAATGCTGTCTCCCGAGGGTGGAAGGACGGATGCACTGATACATCAAAATTCCCGCATCAGGACCTCCCTCCTGCTGACAACCTCCAAAGCGGCTTCAAATCCATTCTCCAATGCCATTCTAGTACCAGTTTGGGAGACCGGCATAGTCAATGGAGAGTGCAAGCCACAAACAACAGGTGGGGTAACTGAGGCTCTGATGGGCACAGGGAGCTATTTTAACAGTTTGTTTATGGTAGAGCTGGGATTTAAACCCGGGCTGAGACAGGTCCCTCTTTTCAGAGCAGCGGCAGATTTTGCATGAGGGTACCTGCTGAGTGAGGGAATACAGCCCGAACTTCTTACTGACCCCACTGCACCCCTTTCGGGATGTATGTTACAGGGCATTCTAATCTTTTTCTACCTCCTTCATGGACGTTCTGGGAATCTGGCCAGTGGGAAGGCTTTTGGTAAACTGGAAAAACACCCAATGCTTAGAAAAGATGATTTATTATTAGCATCATCACCAACATCATCATTGTAAGTTATGAAATCTATAATTGTATGCAGCCTCCATCCCTTCCCCTTTTCTGGGCCTCAGTTTCCCTGCCTGAAACCTAAGCAGCTTGGCCCAGCAGATCTCCATGGGGCCTTCCTTCCAGCCTCCGCTTGCCATTTCTATGATCCATTCATTCAGTCAACAAGTGTTTATTGAGCTCGAGCTGCCTGACACGGCGGGGAAAGAGGACTGGCTTCTCCAGAAGGCTCTCTGCCCGGGCTGTTTCAGCCACATACGCAAATTTCCTTGTGTTTTCAAAAGGCAAATTATGGGAAACATGTTATTCACCATAACACACTCGCCTCATCTCTTAGGGGGAAAAAAAAATCTCTTCAACCCCACCAAGAACTAAGCTAACAGAGGACAGAAACCCACCCTTGTTCCTTTGGGCAACTTTCCAGAAGCTCACGTCCCTGCTGAAAGAGGGGACAGTTTATGTGGTCGTGTCTCTCTGGGGCCACTGTGGACCTCATAAACAACCTGTATTTGTCCCAGCTCTCTCCATGAGGAGGGTCAGCCATAGCCAAGGGAAAAAACAGTCCTGTTCTGTGCCCGGCCGTCCCCAGAGTGAGGAAAATTGTCCATAAATATTTTTATCTTCATGGTCACCAAGGCAGCTGAGAGGAAGCCTTTGATTCTCCAAGCCCCCAGACCACTCCCTTCCTCTGGGGACCGGCTAGTCAAAGCTGACCTGGGCATCCCATCTCCCACCCCCAAATTATAGGCTGCTGCCCATGCCGCCTGCCCCCAGGAGGTGGTGGCATTAGAGGCGGGACCACACTGTACACCATAGCTGGCCTCAGGGCTGTTGGAATCGTGTCTCCCAGCCAACTGGTTTCCTGCAGGGAGCTGGGTGGTCAAGGCAAAGGAAGGGAGGACCGAGAGATGGCATTTAGGGTGGGGAGAGGGCCCGGGCCAGGGGCCGAGAGAGGCCCAAGCTCACCATTTAGATTTTGAGTTGCCTTGCTTATCATGACTCGCGTAGAGGAGGCCTGAGAACATTACTGACCCGGAAGTAGTTTATGGCAAAGCAGATGCTTGGAGGTCAAAGGGCTTTCAAGACCCAAGGGTAAAACAGCTAACGGTGAAATTTCAGACTCTGTGATAGCTACTGACAACACTGCTGGGACCAGGCATTTCAACTCAAGACTCCTAAAATCATCCCTCAGGGAAACCTCCTCTGTCCTCTTCTTCCTTACCATAACCTCCTTGCCTAATTGAAGAGGACTGGTACTTGCTGGAACTTTCTAGAAGAAACACTGCAGCAAGATGTGTATCAGATATGAGAACCTCGAAGGGTCATCCAAGTGCCAGGTTCTATGATGCTGTCGTTCCTAGATCACTTAAGCCATAAAATGTTATGCCCAAGGTGCTAGACTTCTAATACCTTTCGATGCCAGCACTGAGACTCTAAAATCCTGGAATCCTACCTGGCACTGACTTTCAGCTTCTATGATTCTGTGCTTCTCGGGCTGATTTCTGTGATCCTTCAACTCTGTAACCTACTTCAGGGCAGACGAGGACCTCACACAAGAGGGTATTCATTTCCAGCAGGGATTAGTGCAGAGGAGCCCCGTGGGGCTGGCTGACTTCTCCTCCATCTGTGATGGGCAGCGTTCCATGGTCCAGAGACTCCCTGAGCCCAACTGGCCTTCTGACCTTTTCCCGACCATACCCTCACAGAGGGCACCCATGTAATCCTGCCCTGCCCTGCCCCTCCCCACCCACATCACCAGGTATGGGCAAGGATGCTGCGGCAGCCGGCTCCAAGCCCCCCACCCCCGCCCCCACATACACACAGCATCCATTCCCATAGGGCAGAGGGAAAGGGAAGCAGTAAATATGCTTCCTCAGGTGGTATGCCCTCCAAGGACTCAGAATCTGAAAAACCAGAGAAGATAGGCTTGTCCCTGGACCTAGTCCTAATGTGTGTCCTCATGGTTTACCTGACCAGCACCAGAATGGCCATACCTGGGTGACTGAGAGGTCCCATCAGCCTCAAAATAGGTTCTTCCACACATAGTCCTATGGAAATCCCACCCATAGGAGATGCTCCTTCAGATGAAGCTCTCTGGAATGACTGTGTTAGTTGGAGGGGAAGGGGGATCCTTCATTCTTATTTCTCATCCTACCCATTTATTCAAAATACACGAAGGCCAAATTTTGGTTCACAGCTCACAGCACAAGAAATGTGACCTTCCTTTATTTTCTTTGAACAAACTAAAACCCAACTTCCAGTTCACGGATCTCCATGCTGGCAGGAAATTCAGTGCCAGCCATTACTGAACCTCCCTTATATCCCCCTACCCTTGTTCTGTCCATGCAAAGGTCCTGGGGTCTTATGCAGAATAATACATTCTGGGAGGTCTTTCTGTCCTCCTGCTTCCATCTTTGGCTACTTGGCCATCATTGTCTATGCCAGATGGCTCTTGACCTGGTAGCAAACTTTGGACATAGGAAGCTGGGACACCAATGTGTTGAGTCCACCCTTCTTATGGGTACCATGGATCACCCCTTTGGGGATTTTATCTGTTTCCCACCAACCTGAGGACTTGCCAACTTTCACCACCTCTTTACCTTCAAATGCACTTACCTCTTCCCTTTCCCTGGGACCCAGAGCCTTGTCTCCACACTGAGATCACACAAGACTTAACATCCAGTAGCTTCAGCTTTCAGCTTTTCCAACTGCCCAGTGACCAGAATATCTTGAGGGACGAAGGAGGAAGCACATAAACCTTAATGCAGTTCGTACCTCACCAGCTCATCGCCCCACACATTTATTCGCATGTGATCTTGGAAGATGTATTGGAGCCGCTGACTGCCTCCTCACTAACAAAGACAAGAGTAGAACCCCGGGGGACTGGGGCATGTCATAGTTACAGTTTGTGGGGTCAGCAGGGAGGGGAGCACTGAGCACTGGAGTCCTCTGGGAAAGTAAGCCTGGGGGTGACCATGTTGGGAGGGAGGGAGGAGTTTGGAAAGGAGATGGACACTAAGGGGGGCCTGATTGCCTCAGTGTTCCCATGGCCCTGCCTGAGGCCCTGGGAAGGGTCCCGTGAATTGCTAGGGAAAGAGAACAGCCACATCTTATGAGGAGGCACCTGGCACCCATGCAAAAGGACTGAGCTTGGAGACTGGAGCCCTAACTTCTGGCTCTGGACTGGCCACAGCTCACTGTGGCACCTTGCATGAGTCCATTTCCCTGTCCCCCACGCCTGGGCCTTGGTTCTCCACTGGGCTTTCCCTCCTTGAGGGCAGGGTCCCCATTGCCTGGGGGTCTAGCATCGTGTGTATGTTTGCTCTCCATCGAGTCCCTCCCACCATCTTGAATTGAGCTGGTCGAGGGCTGCTGTCTAAGGTGAATCTGGTCTGGAATCGTAGCTCAAGGATGGCTGGGGCTGCAGGGAAGCATAGCCCGTGAGATGTGGCTGCCTTTCAGTATACAATGGAATATTACTCGGCCATGGAAAAGAAGGGAATCTTGCCATTTGTGGCAACGCAAATGGACCTTGAGGGTATCATGCTAAGTGAAATAAGTTGGATAGAGAAAGACAAACACTGTATGATCTTACTTAAATGTGGAATCTAAAAAAAAGAACTCATCGAAAGAGAAAACAGATCGGTGGTTGCTAGAGGCTGAGGGTAGAGAGAGTGGGCAAAATGGATGAAGGTGATCAAAAGGTACAAACTTCCAGTTATAAGATGAATAAATTCTAGGGAGGTAGCGTACGGCAGGGTGGCTATAGTTAGTAATATGTATTGTATATTTGCAAGATGCAAAGAGAATGCAGCTTAAAGTTCTCATCACACAGACACAAAAATACTGTAACTGTGTGAGGTGACGGATATGTTAACTAAACTTACTGTGATCACCATTTCTCCTTATATACTTATATCAAATCATTGCGTTCTATACCTTAAATTTGTGCAATGTTATATGTTAATTATACTTCAATAAAGATAGAAAAAGGAAAGAAAACAGTGACTGCACCTCCTGGCTCCTTTTTCCCCAGCAGCAGGGGACAGGTTGGCAGCACATGCCTGCCCCCATACACACGCACTAATCCACACACACACACACACACACACACACACACGTGCACACGTAGCCTGGCCCTCTGGAGGAGGAAGAGAACTTCCTGGCACAGAGGTCAGCTGAGGGGACAATGCGACAGAGCCTGGAGGCCCACAGGCAGTGACACCCCCCGCAGTGCTGCCTATCACACCTTTGCAGCCCTACCTCTAGTCCCTGGCTGCACCCCAACCACATGGGATGAGGCCCAGCTGTGGGCAGTAATGGGCGAAAAAGGAGAGGAAAAGGCCATAGAGACTGAGAGGCAGAGGTAGAAAAACACAGAGAGGGAATTCGAGAGAGACAAACAGAAGGAAAACTGGAAACAGAAAGAGAAGTGGAGACAGAGAAGCCAGAGAGAAGACGCGTCATACAAAAGAGAGAGATAGATGGAGAAAGATAGAAAAAGAACAAGACGGGATGGCCCTGAGAGAAAGATACTCCTATGTTTTGATAGGAGGAGAGACAGATCACAGGCGGAAGGCAAGTGGGGGTCAAAGACACTGAGATGCAAGTAGGGAGGCTAAGGGAGAAACGGAGAGAGATATGGCCAAGGAGAGAGAGGAGGACACATACACACACAGTCAGACACGGGGTGTGTATGTGCCCATGCACGTGCACATGCACATGTACACTCACAGTTACAGTGCAATACAGTCACACACACCAGGGACAGGCTAACAGAGGAGCTGGAAGACACTGGGACTGAGCCTCTAGCCAGAAAGGCCCCTCACACCCAGCCAGAGCCTCAGTGACTCCCAGAGGCCCCTTGGAAGTCCCCGGATGCTGCAGATCACCTCACTAGACTGCTGCTCCCCTGTACCCACCATGCGCCCGTCTCAAAGGAGTGGCAGTCTGGTAGCCTCTCCAGTGGGTTGCCCTTGGAAGCCAGTGTCTGATAAGCGGGGACAAAAGCCTGCCTGTGGCTGCCGTGTGACGTCTGCTGCAGGGCAGGCGCTCTCGCTCCTTCCTCCCACTTCTCTATCCTGCTCCCCCCAGCTGCCCTCACTTTCTTCCCGGCTTTATGACTAAACCGCACATATGATTCTCTTTCTCTCAGGCTTGTTTCTAGGGAACCTGGCCAAAGACACTCACCTGCCAGCTCCAACTCCTTCTGAAAATGGGGATAACCAGACTTACTCCTCAGGGCCGTTCTGAGAAGGAAATGAAAGGTGATACACAAATCCCTTGCTCTAGGGCCCACCAGCATTGACATGTGATTCTTGTCATCACTGTCATCACCATCACCGTCATCACTGTGATCTGCATCATCACTGTTATGGTCACCACCACCATCATCACCATCATCACCATGATCGTGATCACCACCACCGTCACCATGGTCACCACGGTCACCACCGGCAACACCGTCATCACCACCGTGGAGGGGAGTGGGGAAGTGGGGAGACCAAGACCATGAAGGCCCTTCTCCTCAGTGCACTGCCTCTAGCACAGGTGTCTCCCATGAGCTTTAGGCCCATCTATCCAACTCCCTGCAGGCTCTACCCAGTTGTCTCATGAACACCTCAAACTCCGCTTGCCCAACCCCAGCTGATGTGGCTCAATTGGTTGGGCGTCATTCCGCAAAGCACAAAGTCACCGGTTCAATTCCCAGTCAGGGCACATGCCTCACTTTTGGGTTCGGTTCCACATCAGGGCACGTACAAGAGGCAGCCAATCGATGTTTTTCTCTCACGTCAATATGTCTCTCCCTCTCTTTCTCCCTCCCTTCCCTTCTCTCTAAAAAGAAAGAAAGTTTTTTAAAAATAATAAAATTCCAACTGTCCAAAACTAAACTGTCACCTCCCCATACCCCAACTTATTCCCCCTCCAGCGCTCCCCTCCCACCTGCTGCTCCTAAGGAGAATACACACTTTGTCAGTTATTGACAGAGCCTGGAGTAGTGGGGATACTCAACACATGTTTGCTGAATGAACGAATGAGTGAATGAATGAATGGGTAACATCAACAAGGAAGGACATAACTTGCCTAAGAACACACCAAGCGTGGTGAAAACAAACCCAGATGCAGGGCTCTGCCCTCACAGCCTCCCATAGATAGAGCAGGCAGCAGGAGCTGCTGCGGGCCAGCCTGAAGTAGTGCCTACCCCCGCCCCAGGCCCTTCCAGTCTCTGGGAGCCGCACCTTCCTGCCAACACCCAGCCCCTCCCCCCAATTATGGAAAGAGAGGACAGCACTGGCAGAGGCCCAAGGATGCTCACAGGCTCTCCTAGGAAGCTGGTGACAGGACGTGGGGAGCTTCCAGCCACTTCCCAGTAATCTGCCCAGGCCCTGGACGTGCAGGTCGGTGCCCTGCAGGAGGAAGGCATTTCCCTCTGTCCTGCTGAAGCGCACCTCACCGGGATCCAGGACTGGAGAGAGCTGGGCTACTTCGCATTGCCCAGGCGGGAAGGTGGAGGCACCGGGGGCTTGCCTAGGGTCACCCGTGGACTGGCACAGTGTTTTGTTCATCCTACGTTCTGCAGACGGAAATAACAGTCGCTGCAATAGCTGCTGTTTGCTCGGTCCTTTCTCTACCCCAGGCACCATGCTGGATGCTCTGGCCACGGGATCACTTCCTACGTGTAGGTCTTACTACTCCCTTTTAAATATTGGGGCAACGTGGCCTAAAAAGGCTTAGCAGCTCTCTCAAGGTCACACAGATTCGAGTTCAGGCTGGCATGCTGCGGGGTCCTGGTTGCTCACAGAGTCGGCTGTGACGCACCCTTCGATCCCTGCAGAGTTGCCCCTTGTCCTGGGGACCTGGGTACAGGCACCCAGCTGGTGCTGCACCCAGTCTCTGGGTGCAGAGACTTTCCCTTCCACGGCTCTCACCCACCAGCCCTCAAAGCCCCTTTCATGGGTCTGCTCCACACCCCACGAGGGAGGCCAGACAAAACCGCTAGTGTTGGGATTATTTTTCTATTTCCAGATGGATCTGTTTGCTGGCTCCATCCAGGGCCTCCCATCACTGCGTGGGGGCCAGGGGCCCAGCGCCAGGTTAATATTAGGAGGCAGCAGGAAAAAAAGGCAGCCCAATGCAGCTCCTCACAGAGGCCTGGGCTGTCCTACCATTTAAAGGGGCCTGGCGGCCAAGCAGGCCACGAGGAAGAAAGAACATTTTTTGTTTCCCTTAAAAATTTTCAAGGAAGTTCTTGAGTGTGTCATTTTGGTCTGGGGGCCAGCACAGAGTTCCCAGGTGATCTGCAGAACTGAGCTGAGGACCGTAATTTAAAATTCAACTAGGCGGTCATTTATTTAACCAGCATTTCCTGAGCCCCTCCTATTGTCAGATGATGTAGCACACTGAGGGGAGACGAAGTTCCTGCCCTTGTGGAGCCCAGGGTCTAGCAAGGAGGTGGCGATTAGGTGGTTGCACACGTGCATGACGCTCAGCACCACGACAAAGCGCTATGGCGGAGGAGGTCCAGGCTCAAACAATAGCGGACTCAGGCTGTTTTGGGTTGTTGTTTTTTTAACCCGCCCAATCTAAATGCCTCATTTCAAAAGAAGAATAATTCCAGAGAGGGACAGAGACCCTTGGGTACCCAGAAAGCGTACCAAAGCCAGAACTGTACCCACCCATTTGGCCTGGACCGTGGCAGAACAGTATGGACAATGGTGGGATTCTGGCATCCTTGCCCTTGATCTTGGGGGAATGTGTAGATAAGATCGAGGTATAGGGAACTCACTGGTCACCATTAATCAAAGCCAAGTATATGAGAAACTTGTCTCCAAAGCTCACTAAATCTCTCTGTTAATGGAAACACAACACAGTTACTGTTGCGAAAAATCCAATCCAGCCCGAGGAGGGAAAGGTCCCATCCCCCTCTTGGTCTCCACGCTCAGGAACAAAGTCAATGCATGCGACAAACCGGTGTGCGTCGAGGTGGGACGCCGGGACGGGGAGAGGCGGCAGGCCCTCTGAAGCCCAGGCACAGTACAGGGACCGTGGCCTGAAGCAGAGTCATCTCTGTGGGGAGACAACTGCTGAAGGCCTGTCCTGTGTAAGACAGTCCCTGTGGTCTGGGCGGCCTCAGGGGGAAGCTCCAGGGGGAGTGTTCAGCCCATGCCGAAAAGGAACTTGTTGAGGTTCGAACCATGGACCGGGTGAGAATGAGAGGTGGTTAACAACAAGTCTTGGGACAGAGGGGACAAGGCCAGGGAAGGGACAGGCAAGCAGAACTCAGTGACTCCTTGGCAGAGGCCTGAGGGGAAACTTCTGGCCCAGTTAGGGGATTGGATCAGAATCCAAGGCCAAATGAGGTCTAAGATGTTGTCACACTCAGAATCCTGGTATGAGGCAGCACACGCCACAGGGGCCAACTGAGAGATCATTCCATGCTCCAGGCAAAAAGACCGAGTAGCTTATCAATAATGATACCTTCCCCTACTGATAATGATTAAAAAAAAAAAAAAAGGTTGGAATGGAAGTTCTCAGTGGAAACATTCAAAGCAAGGCATCCACAGGCAAGTGGACAGGGTTATGGGAAGCAGCCCAGGCGAGTGAGGCAAGCACCCTGGGGCTGGAGGCCACGAGGAACACTTGTCATCCCAGCTTGAAGGGACAAAGGGAGGGAATGAGTTGGTGGAGCCAGGAAGGAGCCGTGGCCTTAGGAGGACACACATCGCCAGAGCTAGGACAGGGCAGGGCAGGGCAGAGAGGGAGCAGACACCCCAGCCTCTCTCCCCTCCTGCCCTCCAGTGAGCTGGCGCCTCCTGCAGACCAAACCCATTCAGGAATTAGGGAGCAAGGGAGCCAAGGTGAGGCCGTATGACCTACAGAGGTGAGCCTGCTGGAAAAGCAGAGAGTAGATGAGGGGACCCCAGGCAGGGGGAAGAATAAGAGAAGGTGTGTTGTGACTGGTTGTCCAAATACGTCCATATTTTTAAAAAATGCCTACGGCGGCAAGGCATGCAATTTCCACTTGGCCACAGCCTCAGAGCCTCCGACTGCCATATAGTCCACTGGCCCCATTTGTACACGTGTTCCCAGCTGACCCCTGTGGTTATTCGAGTTTGTGACCCCAGAAAGATAAGCTCAGAGCTGACTTGCAAGCCTCCTCTGACTTTGTGATTCTCAGAAACTTAGGTGAAAAGAAGGACACAAGTTCAACAGGTACTGAGCCCCCGCTGTATGCTGGGTCCCAGCTGGCATTTTCGAGAACCCATGATGGTCCAAACAGACCTGTTTTTAACCTCAAGGGGCTTACAGTCTGAGGGGGGACACATGAATTGATTTGGTGAGCAAATATCTGGTAGGCAGGCACTAATTCCTTTGACCTTACATTCCAGGTGGGGGAGACAGGAAGTAAACAAGGAAGCCCAGGAATGTATGATATAATTTTATAAGTACCGTGAAGAAAAAGAAAAGCAGCTGAGTGGTGTGACTATGATGAGAAAGATGTTAAAATGATCGGTTGTTGCCTAAAAGATAACAGCGAGCTCAGGGTCACAGCCCAGCCACCTTTTCTTATGCTCATGGGTCCTGCGGGTCAGGAATTTGGGCCGGCCCTGGCAGCAAGGATTTATCTCAGCCGCAAGAGGTCTGGGGTCTCAGCTGGGAAGACATACACGGCTGTGGGTGACTCGAACAGCAAGGGGCCAGAATCATTGGGAAGTGTCTTCGTTTACATGTGGGAGGTAGAATAATGCCTCCAATTTTTAAAGATGTCCACATTTTAATCCCCAGAAACTGTGTGTATCTTACTTTACATGGTAAAAAAGGATTTTCCGATGTGATCGAAGGTGTCGAAGCAGGGAAATTATCCTGGACTAGGCAGATGGGGCCAATGTAGTCATGAGAGTCTTTATTAGGAAAAGAGGGAGGCAGGGAAGTTGAATAAAGAGATGTCACAATGGAAGCGGGGGTTATAATCAGAGAGGGATTAGAAGATGCTACTCTGTTGACTTTGAAGATGGAGGAGGAAGCCATGAGCCAAGGAATGCAGGTGGGTCCTAGAAACTGGAAAAGGCAAGGAAATGGATTCCCCCCAAGAGCCTCCTGGAGAAAGGCAGCCCAGCCTGCACCTTGATTTTAGCCCATTTGACGCATTTTGGACTTGACCTCCAGAAATGCAAGAGGATAAAACCGTGTTGCTTTCGGCCACCAGGTTTGTGGTAATTCGTTCAGCATTAGGAAGCTCATACAACATGCCAGGCATCTGGGCTGAGATAACTAAATCCCGGGCTCAGCCAGGACAGCTGACCAGAGCACCCCCATACGACCTAACCACGTGGCTGGAGCTACTCACAGCGTCGGACTCTCAGAGTCGTTGGACTTCCCATGGTAACCCCTGAACAAGTATACCAGGAAAAACAGTGAACGCTTCATGGCCTTCTACAACCCAGCCCCAGAAGTCCCATGGGACACTATTGCTCAAAGCAGTTACAAACTCACCCAGATTCAAAGGGAGGGCCAGAGACCCCACCTCCTGCCAGGAAGAGGGTCAGAAAATTGGCAGCGGTGTTATTGAATCACCACAAGGCTAGCTTTGATAGGGCAGCCAGGGAAGGCCCCTAGGAGCAGATAACACTTAAAGAGAGCGTGGGCGAAGGGAGGGAGCAGACAGCAGAGAGTTCCAGGGAAGGGAATAGAATCGCAAAACCCAGAGGTGAGAATGAGGCAGGCAGCAAAGCAAGCAATTTCAGTTCACACGACAAGTGATCCACAGGGCCTCAAAGGACTGTGGGAACTCAGACGAGAACCCTGAACCCAGCCTGAGAAGGTTCCAGAAGGAAGGGATGAGTGAGCAGAGGGCTAACGATTGGAGCCGAGATGGCTCATATTGGAGAACGTGGCAACCCCTCTCGTATACTCCCCAACCCCCAGAGGAACGAGGACTGGTCCATGCACTCTGACTCAGGCCCCACTGGGCCCTGGGGCCCTCTTCCTCCCCTTACCCCCACAGGCCCAAGCAGACCTTGGTTAAGGCCTCTGCTTTCTGGGTCTCAAGTCGGCTTTCTTTTTGTGACCCCTGTGGTCCGCCCTTTTCTGGCAAACATCCTTTCACAGCCTTCTCTAGATAAAGTCTTACCTAATTAACTGAGGGCTGACCACTGCACTTTCTCACCGCGGTATAAGGGGGCCAGTGGGGACTGAGGGAGGCAGTGTGTGTGGGCGGGGTGGGTACCCTCCAGGCCTGTCCTGCCACCCACCTTCCTGGGGCCAATCAAGCTTTCTCCCCTCTGCAGATGCAGCAGGGGAAGAGGAGGAGGCCCCAGGAGAAAGCAGGGAAATTTTTCTTCTGGTCCCTGGGGGCAGTACAGGGATTCCCGGATTCCAGTCCCAGCATGGGACTTGGCATGTAGAAGATGCTCAATAAATATTCCTGGAATAAAGGAGAGAGAGAGAGAGAGAGAGAGAGAGAAGAGATGGGGGGGCAGCTAGAGGGAAAGAAAGGGAGCAAGAGAGGAAGAGAGGAAGAGAGAGGAAGATAGGAAGGAAGGAAGGGTGGAGGGTAGAGAGTAGGGTTTTTTTCTCTGACACACAACAAATACGATTAAAAACACAGGTTTGTGTTTCTACTGTTTGGGATTCAAATCGTGGTTCAGCCTTTTACTAACATACTTCAAGTCATTTTACCTTTCTGAGCCTGTTTTCTCATCCATAAAAGGGAGTAACCATCCCGACCTCACAGAACTACAAGTCAATGAAGCAGGTTGGTCTCCAAATGGGGCTGATGAAGATGATGATGATGATGGTAATGAAAATGACGGTGGGCAACATGTCTAAGCCTACAGCACACGCCAGGCACAGTTCTGAGACCACTCTGAAAATCAGTGTTTTTCATCCTCAAAATAACTCAGGGAAACTGAGGCACAGAGAGGTTAAGGAACTTGCCCAAGGTCACACAGTTGATAAGCCTTAGAGCATGAATTCAAGCCCAGGCAAGATGGTGCCCAGCCTGCACTCAGGCTGCACCTTGCAGAGCCTGGCACACAGTAGGAGCTCATTTAAGGGGCAAGTCCTCTGCCCACTGGTTAGCTCCCTTCTCTCCACTGGGTGGCGAGCACCTCAAGGGTAGGGGCTACTGGTTCCTGCCGCTGGATTCCTAGCACTGGGCTGGGCCCCTAGGGCTGTTGCCAGGATGGGTGTGGCCCAACAGTGTCCCTCTTGTCATGTCCTTTAATGGGATAAGGGTACTCTGAGGTCAGGCTGCCTGGAGTTGAATCCCAGCACCACCATTGACTGGCCGGGAGCCTGTTTCCCTCACTGTCACAGGGAAGGAGGAGAGTGCCCACGTCACAAAGTCTTGTGACTGAGATCATGTTGTACAAGGCTGAGCAGAGTAGTAGATGAGAGAGCTCAGTGCGTGTCCGCCACCATCATTAGCACTATAATTTTTATTGGTCTTCATGCTCTAACCAGGCTTCCCCATAAGACCACGGTTTTATGGTGACCAGGCCACCCTCCTGGGCAAAGAACAGTTAACCAGACTCTTTCTAGTGACAGGTAACTTAACTCCCTTCTCAGATGCAGCAGCGGAGGCCAGAGCAGAGGTGAGGCCGGAATTCGAGATCGGCCCTGGGCCGCGTGCTCCCGAGCGAAATGGCCAGAGCCCTCACCCCGACTCTTTTCTTCTCCTGCCTTCCAGAGCGGTGGTCACAGATACGGTGAAACAAGATCGGCCGCAAGTGGGGCTGGGGTTGGGAGGGGGTTGGGAGCAGGCAGGCTGAGTGGGTGTAACACAACCTTTCGATGTCCCACCCAGACAACACTGAATGTGCCCTTTGACTTCCCCAGAGGCCCAGAGAGGTTAAGGTTTTGGCCCAGTGTCACACAGCTTATCTGCAAGCCAGTTGGACTTTCTGATCCTGGAAGTCCCTAATTATAAAATTCTGTGAGACCCCCACCCCCAGCTCAGCCCAAGGTCACTTCTTGGGGAATGGGGGGCAATGATGAGGGTCCTTGGAGCTTTTCACATGAGTCTTGGACAGGGAACCAGGCCAGAGGCTCCAGTGTGGGGAGGCGGGGTGAGCCTTGGGCAGCAGGATCGGGTACCAGGCCCTGCTCCTTGGCTCCCCAGGGAAGATCAGTTGCTTGGAGGAGGGGGGGAAGGCCAGGATGCCAGGGATGGAAGGCCCTGGAAAACCATTCCTCTAGCACGGGCCGAGGGCTATCCTAGCCTCATCTGCTTTTCTCTCTGTGGCTTGCTTCCCTCTGGCCCTCTCTGTCTTGTGGTCCCTGTTCCTCCGTCTCTCCCTGTCTCTTTCTGTTTGCCCCTCTCTATAGTTCCCTTTGTCTCTAAATCCCGGTCTCCCTCTTTCCTCTCCTCCCTTTTGTTCTTGTCAGCCTCTCTACGTACCTCTGTTTCTTTTGCTCTGACTCGGCACTTCTGTCTCTCCACATCTCTCCCCCCCTCCCCATTTCTCCTCCTCCTCCCCACTGCTCTGCTCCTACTCTGTCTCCCCTCTGTCCTATTATCCCACTTACCTGGAAAGACGTAACAGACCTGGGGTGGGAGAGTGACACAAGCAGGGTTGGGAGGTCGGCCAAGAGGCCTGGAGGAGGGGAGGGCAGGGCAGAGGGCCAGAGGCCACTGCCAAGGCCTGGGGAGGAGATGGCAAGTTCTGGGCCCGGTGAAGGCTACGAGGTGGAGAGGAGGGGCAGCTGTGGGAAAGACTACAGCGGAGGAAGCCCCGATGATGCTGCAGGCTTGGGAGAAGGGCCAGCAGTTGGGAAAACGTCAAGGAGAAAGACGAAGGGACCTCAGCACGAGCATGTCAAGGGGATCAGTTAGGCTGAGCCTGCGGGTCTGATGGGGAGGGGTGGACTGAATGAGGTGAGAAGAGGCCGATCCTGAGACCTGGAGTCTAGGCTGGGACCAATGTGGGGGGAGCCTTGAATGCTGACCTGGACGTCAGTCCACGGAGCAGTGGCTTTTTATGACTGATGAAACTCCAGAATTCTCCTCTGACAAATGTACACTCCCAATGTCTGGTACCCGCATCAAGGCTCCTGGGGTCCTCTAAAGTTCTTCCATGAGCCACAGATAACTCAGGATGTGAAGCTGGTCCCAGGCCCTGGGGAGCCATTGAGGTTTTTAAAGCTGAGGAGATGGCAGACATGGAGATGCACTTCAGGAAGGTGAATCTGAAGATGTGTGGCCTTCATGGCTGGGCAGAGAGAAACCTCCGGCAGCCTGGCCCACCAGACCCCGGGCTTCTCAGGGGGCCCCTGCCTCCTAGAGACCCTGCAAGGTTCCAGGAATGCAGGGGAGTGGCTGCAGCCCAGGATGCCCAGGCTCAGAGGGAGGGGCACAGGCTCTCTTCTTGATGCTACGAAGGACACTTGTTAGTCCTGAGCACCTGGCCTGGACTGCGAGGTCTGGGCCTCCACAGCCTCATAGACGATCAGCCTGGGGCCTGAGACAGTAGCTCTGGCCCAGCAGGTCCAGCCCAGGCCAATTCCTCCTTCCCTCCTGCTCACTCACCTGCCTCCAGTCCTGTACGCCCTGTGCCGAGTGTCTGCCTCCTCGGACAATGTCCTTTAGGCAGGGGGCAGCCCCAGTGTGGGGGCTGCCCTTACCCCGGGCCAACCTGGAGCCTGCTGCAGGAAGCTCGCTTCTCCGGGGCAGCGCCGCTGCACCCACGGGAAACCTGGGTCCTGGAGGGTGCTGAGCCTGTCCCGTAGTTCTCCAGCAAGTGGCAACTCGGGCAGCCACCAGGTTTTCACCCCACCCTGGGCCCTTCTGCCTGTGCTTAAAGGGTGGTCCTCCAGCTCCTGCAGGGGACCCCCTCCCCTAAAATGCCTGGGTCCTGTCCCAGTCACGCCTTCCACTCAGGCCACCCTAGCCATTTGGAGCAGAACTCACTGTTGTGTAGCAGTTAGCATTTATTAAGTGCCTACTGCATGTGCCAGTTGCTTGATATCTCGCAGCCCTCCCAGTGACCCACCATGTAGGTGATAACATTACCCATTGTGTAGATGAGGAAGCTAAGGCACAGAGGGGTTAAGCAACTTGCCAGTGATCACCCTGTTAGTAACTGACAGAGCCTAGAGGAGGGCCCAGCTGTGTCCACTTGCAAAGTCCGGGTCTTTCTCTTATACCACATCTCTTTCCCTGCCTGTTGTACAAAAGGGGCCTCAAACTGGCTTACCTAGAAGCTTGGGAGACCCAGGAATCTGTTCCCAAATCCCGACGTTCAGGCACCCACCTGGCTCCCAGAAGACCAGCTAGGGGTCACCTTTAGCAGCCAGGGGACCCCTCAGCTGCTCCCTTTGCTTTAGCAGAAGAACCACAAGGGAGCGTTAGAGGTCCATAAACCTGATCTCCAGGGTTCTAGCTCTGCCACTGACTTGCTGTGTGACTGTGGCCTCATCAACTGCCCCCTCTGGCTGTGTGCGCCTCTGTCTCTCCCTCTCAACCTGCAGGAGCTGGGCTCCTGCCTCCCGGAGGGTTGTGCCAGCCGAGTGCCTGCAATTCCTTGGCTGAAGGGAGATGTCTTGGTGCCCTCTGGGCAGATGCTTTGCCAAGCTAAGGGTTTGGCATGCCATCTTTGCCTGCTCTGTTCGAGGGTGACTGTCTTATTCCAACAAGGAGCCACCCCCAGGGTGGCCCACTCCAAACCCCAGTGACTCACTTACTGAGTGAGGGGCAGGCTGGCGGGAGCTGTCTCTGTGGCTCTTGGCATCTGATGGAGCCCACGGGCCCGCGAGCCCACGCCGGGCGGGAACTTGTGTCAACCACTAGCTCCTATAAATCGCAGGGCTAGGACAAGGTGGGACAGTCAGCGGCCTTTGGGGAGAAAGTGCAGCCTGTGTGCTCTGGGGAGGTGACCCGGGGGGACCCTGGGCCACTCCTTAGGGGGTGTTAATGAGCACTCCATCTGGTGCCATCCTCAACCACTAGCTGACGCTGACACAGCATTTCAGGGGGCAGAGAGAGAGAGCGAGAGAGAGAGAGAGAGAGAGAGAGAGAGAGAGAGGGAGAGTTCCAAGGCTAGCAAAGGCTCAGTTTTTCCGATCCGGAAAAATCCATTTGAAGAAGGGAAAATTGAGGATGAGGAGCCGAAGATTGCCCAACTTATGTGGCCTTCGTCTGTGGCTTGAAAGGCTCACAGAAGACTATCTCCCTTGGTGTCTAACTGGGAAGACCCAGGCTCAAAGGAGGCTGGGCTCTGGGGGGAGGGCCATGGCAGGGCCGGAATAGAAGTGTGGCCTTTCACTTTCCCACCCAAAGCTCTGACCACTTTGCCATCCCGCCTCCCTCAGCCAGGGGCCAGCTCTGACTTAGGCCAGACTGGAACATGCACCCTGATTCTCTGATGCGGATTTGGACTCAGGACTGTCACATCTCTATGACCACAGCATCACAGATGCTTTTGCTAGTGGCACCCCTGGCAGAGCACCCAGAGCCCTGCCTTCAGAGGGTTTATTGTCCTCTTTAGGAGACAGGAAGGAGTTGAGACGTGAAATCAGAAAAATAATAATGATCGATGCTTACTTGGAACTTAATATTATGTACCAGTTCTGTTCGAAGGGCTTTTCATGTGTTAACTCGTTTCACCCTCACAACAACCTATAAAACATTGTTGTCCCTGTTTTGCAGATGAGGAAGCTGAGACACTCTGAGGTTAAGTAACTTCCCCTCAATCACACAACTGGAAAATTGTACAGAGAGGCAGCCTGGAGTTTGAGGCCATAACCCTCGTGTGGCAAGTGTTAGCACCTCCTCTGTGCCAGGCACCATCCTCAGTACTGGCGGCCCAGTGATGGAAAGAATAGACAAGAAGGCTGCCCTCAAGAAACTTGTTATTCTTTCTTCACTCACTCATCCATCCACTCTTCCTTTCATCCATCTATCCATCTATCATCCATCCATCCATCCATCCATCCATCATCTGTTCATCAAACATCCATCCATTCATCATCCATCACCTATCCATCATCCATCCATCCATGCGTCCATCCATCAACCATCCTTTCATCCATCCATCATCCATCCATCCATCCATCCATCCATCCATCACCCATCTGTGTCTGGTTTTACTCACTGTTGTATCCCCCATGCTCGACAGAGTGCCTGGCACGCAACAAGCCCTGAACCAATATTTGCTGAAGAAATGAAAATGTGGGGATAGATTTGGGCCCTGTCCAACAGCTCTGCATCTGAGTCCCTTAGCCTCTCCCACCCTCAGTGGGTTGGAGAGTCAACACTGCCCTGCCTATCTCATGGGTTTCTTGGGAGGTTCTGATGGTGAGGAGGCAAATGCTTTGCAAACTGTAAAGGGCTATGCAGACACAGCCCTGGGCTGCCGAGCTGCTGCGTAGGCGCCGAGGCCTGCAGAGCTGTGTCTCTCTCAGGTCTGGCTGGTGCGACCTGTCAGACACTTCCCCTCGGCCTGCCAAGAGGCCCAGAAAGGAAAGGAAATTGACATTTAATGAGCATCCACGATGTGCCAGGACCTTCACACACTTTAACCCTCTCTTCCCTTTTCTTGTACAGATCAAACAATGGAAGCCCAGAGAGGTCCATCTACTGCCCAAGGTCACACAGCCAGTGAGGAGCAGAGCCCAGCTGAACCCTGGCCTGTGAGCCCCAAAGCCTATGGTATGACAACACGTCGCACCACCTCCCCTTAAAGAGATGCTGCTGACTGCCCGCTTTCCAGATCTCCTTATGTCTCCACTGTTCAAGGTTACACAGCAAGTTTCTGGCAGAACCTTTGAAAAAGTGTTTCCATTTAGTTTTTGCATTGATTATTTCCTTTTTGCTTTATAGGAATTTCCCCCCTTTTATTTGCAAAGAAAAGCCAATGTAAATGTTCTCCCCACACACAGCTTAACCCTTGTCTGACAGGAGGATTCCGGGTAACCATTTGGGGAGGAGATGGCGGGTCAGCTTCTTGCCCCAGACTCCCGCAGGGCCTTTTCATGGACCCTCGCGATAGTTCACACACCGGTGTGGGTGTGCTGCCTAATGTCATCTGTGGCAGAAGCCCCTGGACTCCCGATTACCAGCTCCCTGTGACCCCTCAGCACAAGGCAGCCTTCTAGGACCCAAGTGGAAACCACCCTTTGAAACTTAGAGCCCAGGGAGTAGGCTTCCTGGAGACAGTACCCTGTGCCACAGGCTGGGACAGAAAAAGAAATGCCCATAGCCACTGTTGCTGGCCACCCACCGAGAGCCTGGCACAGCGCTGGGCACCTCACCAACCTCCTCTCACTGAGTCTTCTAAGTGGGAGGGGCAGGTCTCGATGACCCCATTTTACAATGGGAAGGAAAGCCGAGGCTTGAAGAGGCAAAGTCAACCAATACAAAGCCACAGAGCTGACCAGGGACAAATGGTAAAGACAGGACCCCTGCTTATAAGTTGCTTTAAGTCCAGGGCTAAAAATCAGACATTATGCATGTGAAATGACAAAGCACCTCCTCTGTGTCAGGCACCATCCTCAGTCCTGGGGACCTGACCCAACCAGAAAATTGGTGGAAGCAAGCCCCAGTTCTGCTAACGCCTTGCTGAGTGGCCCTGAGTTGGTTATTTGCCTTCTTTGATCCCAGAATTTGCCCTGTGTGAAATAAGCCGGTTAAATGTCTCAGTCTTTTCTGCTCTTTCTTATGTCTTGTTTGGGTAACAATTTATAAAGTAGAACAGAGGGGGCAAGGGAAGATGGCTGAGGTTTGTGGAGTGGCAGCTCACTACGGTTAAGAGTCACTAAGAAGTCCTTGCCCTGCCACCTAGCACCCCCACTACCAACACCCCAAAGGGCAAGATCCGTGGAGGAGTTCAGGCACACAAGGGCTGAACCGCCCCTGCAGCCTCATCCCACTCCTGACCTGCATCCCCGGAGGCGGGGGCGGGGGCGGGGGCTGGGGGGCGGGAGGTAGGGGGAGGAGCTGCATAGACAACTTGCAGGCCCTGGGCCAGACACCAAGGGGAGGAAGGGATGGCACCAGGCCTTCCACAACAGTGCGCAGGATTCTCTGAGACCCCTCTAAGGGGGCTCCTCCCGCAGCCCTTGTCCCTGGGCAGACCCTCACCCCAAGACCCAGCACCCAGCGCCCCCAGCCCCAGCCCCTCTGCAGAGGCTCCGCCTGTAGTTGGCTCGAGCGCCAGCAGGCTGGCCATTTAAGGCTCCACCTCACCCCTTTAAATTCTATTTTTTCAAACCACATTCTTGAACTTGGCAGATAACGTGGCAGCCCGACAAGAGCCCTATTTACTCGGAGTGCCGTGAATGGGCCCTTTATAACAAGCTTCATTAATATTTCTACCTATTGGCCAGCTCTCCGTTTCCTCCCCCTATACAAACAGATTCTCCACACAGAAAGACTTTTCAAATGCTCTTGTTGACTTTCCCCAAACAGGGAGAGCAGCCGGGCCAGCCCGGGTGTGTGAGTGTGTGAGCAGAGGAGGGGGTGGCCCTGGGCTCCCGCCTGCCCAGCCTGGTGCAGGAAGGAAAGAGGCCCGCTATTCACAGGCAGGGGCGGGCAGCCTGGGTGAGTTCAGGTATGCTGCCTCACAAAGGCACACTGAGCCCGGCCTGCACGGTGAATTCCAGAGTCCTGGCGCGAGGAGCCGGGTGGTACCTTCTCAGCCCCTGCTGCCTGGCCAGGTGACCCTGGGCAAGTCCCTTACTCACTCTGGGCCTCGCTGTCCTCCTTCATCAGCCAGGCCTACACCCTGCTCCTCAAAGTGTGGTTGGTCCGTGCACCCCCGACAGCAGCATCGCCCACGGCGTGTACGACGTGCAGACTCTCTGTCCACATTCGCGGTACCTGAATCTGTGTCTTAAGATCTCGGGTGGTGTTTGTACATGGTAAGATTTCAGAAGCCTCAGATCTACAGCACATGCCCTTCCACCAACGCCAGGGCTGTCCTGTGGCTCAAAGGCCATCACTGACCTTCGACATCGTCGAGAAGGCAGACACCAAGGCTGCTTGGCTCTCTACTTTGTGACCACAGGCCTGGCCGATGTTTGGGGCTCAGGAAATAAGCAAACAGGAAAGTGCATTGCCAAAGTCTAAAACCTTGTGCTCATGATAGAACTTCTTCCTTTTCAGCGTACGAGAATTGCGAAGAACAGCCTATCCTGTCGTTCGGAAGGTCACGTGGCATCAGGGGGAAACTTCTGATACTGCAGTGGATGACGGGGTGGGCAACCTGTGCTTCGGGGGTAGGCAAGCAGAAGCTGGAGGGCTTGTGAGAGGAGCTGGAGAACGTGCCGAGCCCCACACGCGCCTCTGGGCCAAGGAAGAAACAGTGCCGCGGATGGGCTGTCAACATGTCCACACCGAGCATGCTCACGGGGCAGGGTGGTGCCTTTGGGAAGAGGCAGAGCCGAGTTAGGATGCTGACGATGCCCTCTAACAGGGAGGACCTGGGCAAATGCCTTCCCTGCCCTTCCTTGGGCACGTGATAAATGTTTATTCTAGGTGTCAGGCCCTCTGCTGGACCATGCGGACATGATGGTCAATAAAATAGACGTTGTCTTTGCCCTCTCAGGGAGGAGAGACAAACAACAAAATAAAAATATCAATACAAATGCTGGGGAGGAAGCAGAGGAGGGTGGCATACAAGGTCATGTGTATGGGGGTGGGGGAAACCCATTCATCAGGGGCGTTAGGAAAGACATCACCGAAAGGTGGCCTTTTAAATTCAAGCCTGAAGACGGAGGAGGCAATCATGGGAGGAGCTAACGGAACGGTACCCCAGGCGGTGGGAATAGCGTGTGCGAAGGTCATGAGGCAGGAAACGCTTGATGCTTTGAAAGGGGGTCAGTGTGGCAAGAGCATTTCTCTGGGGGAGAGGGGCGGCGATTTCTACCTTGCCAACCTGCGACCTGCGACCTGCGGGGAGGGAGGACTGCACAAGGGAAGTGCCCAGAGCATGATGTGTTTGCTCTTCACTGATCTTCAGGCCCCTGTGGCTGCGTTAAGTCCCTATAGGGACGCTCTCTGCTCTTCCCATCCCTCAGGACCAGCAGGGGCAGTGCCTCAGCTTGGGCCACAGCCCAGAACAGGGTCAGCTGAGCTGGAGGGGGTTGAATGAGCTGCCTGTGTGCATCTTGGCTACCTATATATTACCTTTTGGGGGTGAGGGTGGCCTGCCCTCTCCTGGGAAACCTGCCCAGCTTTGGCTAGCCTAGGCGGCTTGGACAGAAATCCCTGACCCCCTGCCTAGGTCTTAGCAGCCAAAGGCCAGACCCTCTTGGGGGCACAGAGTCCTCTGACCAGCCCACACCCCACTCCCTGGCCAGCCCTTAAGTACCGGGCTGGAAATAACCAGTTGTCTCCGCCCCTTGGGGCTGAGGGCTCACCCACCACAGGGGCTGAGGCGGCTGGGCAGAGCAGGGCAGGAGGGCTGTCCCCAGAGAGGCCTCTTGGACTCTTCTATCTGGGAGGCCCCTACTTGCAGGCCTCTAGGGGTAGGACAGGTTGGTTCAAATCCTGGGTTTGCCACTGCCTCCCCAGGAGCCCTTTAAGACCTGCCTTAATAATTTAAGCTCAATTTCTTTATCTATGCAATGGACTTGATGGCTTCCTCTAAGTGTTATTGTAAGAATGAAACTACATGACAGATGTGTGAGCTTTGTAAACTGTAAAGCGCAATGCACAAGGAAGAGTTTGTGGTTGGGGTGAACACTTCACTTTGTATTCAAGGTCACGAAAAGACAGCTCTGGCATACAATCCCAACTCTACCTCCGGGTAGATCCCAGCACTTCTGAGAGTCTCAGCTTCCCCAGCTGTAACATTTGTACCCTTCTCCCTACCTCAAAGGGTTGTTATTAGAATCCAATTAATCCAAACCATATATGCATTGAGCACCTACTATGTGCCTTGCTCGTGGCATTCTAGAAATCTTGCAAAAGGGAGGTCCCCTTTTCTTCTTCAGTTGCAAGGGACACTTTTCTGAAGACTCAAGATAAGCCAAGGATGTTTTCAGGAAACCAGACAAAGGACAGAGGAGGGGTAAGGTTCCAGATCTCAGATGTGGCCCCGACAGTTGTGTTGCTGGTTGAGATCCTGCTTCAGTCTCTTCTAGTCCTCGTGACTTTAGGCGAGTTACTTAGCTCCTATAAGCCTCAGTTTCCCCATCCATAAAGTACGGAGAATAGTAATACCACAGAATACTGCTGCTATGATTAAATACATAAACTGATAGTGCTTAGCTCAGTCCCTGGGCCATTGTGTATTGAGTTGGCCAAAAAGTTCTTTTGTTTTTTCCTGTAAGATGGCTCTAGTAACACTTACTTGTCTTTTACTTCATTCAAAACAATTTTGTTAGGTTGTATTGTGACAGCTGTCATATTCTCGTGCATTTTAAAAAATCTTATCAAAATTGGTGAATTTTAGTGCAGCCATTTTAATAGTGAAGATGGAAGAAAATACACAACATTTGTGGCATATTATGTTTTATTATTTCAAGAAAGGTAAAAACTCAAATGAAACACAAAAAAGGATTTGTGTGGTGTATGGAGAAGGTGCTGTGACTGATCAAACGTGTCAAAAGTGGTTTGCGAAGTTTCTGGGTGCTATTGACATTTTGACCAAACAATTCTTTGCTGTGTGGGCTGTCTTACGCATTGGAAGATGTTTGGCAGCACCCCCGGCCTCTACCCACTAGAAGCCAATAGCGGGAGAGAGTTGACATACGACATACTTAAAATATCCAAATCAATAAAGGTATTGGTGAAAATGAAAAACGTGTCTTTTATTTTACCGAAAAAACCAAACTGACTTTTTGGCCATCCCAATATAATCGATGATGTTTGCTCACACAGTGATGTTTGTTCACAATGATGTGAAAGGCAACAGGAAATAAGCAGCTCATCATTGTGGTAGTAGCAGCGGGAAAATACCAGGAGCATAGTCACTGGTAGTGGCAGTAATGGAGGGTGTTAGTAGTCTCAGTTACGGCAGTAACAGTAGCAGAGGTGCTACTAGAAGCACGGGCGGTGGTAGTTTAGGGAGAAGCACTAGTAGTAATGGAGCGGTAGAAATACTGGTGGTAGTCATGGTAGAAGTACTAGTTGTACCAGTAAACAGTGGTAGTGAAACTGGAAAAGTCGGCAGTTGGGTTGCCTGTCACTGCCAGGACCAGTTAAGTACAGAGAAGGATGGAATCTTTATGGGCGCTTTATGCAGATGTCAGCAAACTGAGAAGAGGGTGGGTTATATACCCTAAAATTCACCTTAACATTCCATCTCGAGCTAACCTTTTCAGATGGAGAAGGAAAGGATAAATAAGGGTGTTGGAGAAAGGTTGGGCAGATAAGAGTTGCAGTCCAGCAGCGATTTTCCTAGTACAGTAATATCTTGGTACTCATTGGCTTCAGGACTCGTCAAACCCTGTACTCGTCACATTTTTTAAAAACGTATTTTAGTAATTATGCTATTATAGTTGTCCCAGTTTTTCCCCTTTTCCCCCCTCTGCCTGGTACCCCCGTTCCCTCCAGCAACCTGCCCCCCCTTAGTTCATGTCCATGGGTCGTGCATGTAACTTCTTTGGCTTCTCCATTTCCTGTAATATTCTTAACACCCGCCTGTCTATATCATACCTGCCAATTATGCTTCTTAATCCCTGCACCTTTGCCTTCATTTTCCCCTTTCCCCTCCTAGCTAATAATCCTCCAATTCACAACTATCAACAACTGAATCTAAAAAACAAACTAAGCAAACAACCAGAACTGTACTGGTCACATATTGACGGGAAAAATGTTTTAGCACTCAGCATTTGCTCAGGACTCATCGCATTTGCTAGAGCTTGTATGAGTCACCACAACACCCAGCAAGAGAAAAGGCTCCATCACGCGTCACTCGTTCGGCACTCATCAAGGGCTCTGGAACAAATTAACAAGGAGGAGTATGAGGTACCACTGCATTTCTTTATCTGCTGATCAACAATTCTCTGAGTCACAGACATTCCCTCTGTGAAACACAATGGCTCAGATACCATCTCAAAGGCTTGCAGACTTCCTGGGGCGCAAAAGTTGAATTGCTCGTTGACCTCCTGGAGTCAGTAGGTCATGCATTCCAGTTCCTGGAATAACAGCTTTCCACCTACATTAATCACTTAAGCCTATCAACTATAACTGAAGCTAAAATCTTTAACTCTTGTGTCCCCCTGTCAGTAGCTATAGGGGTAGTATAGCAGACGTCCCAGTACGATAGTAGTAAAGGCAGTGCCAAAGGGGGCATATGTGCCAGGGGAGAGGTAAGGCTAAGAGACTCCAACCCCTTTTAGTTCTGGGCAGAGGACACAGGGTCCAGCTGATGGAAACTGGAAAGGAAAGGGGTCCTGAAAGATGGGGTTGAAATGAAGCAGAGCCCTAGAAATGGGTGCTAATCAAATCCTTGTAGGCTTGGTGAAAGAAATGACTATCTCAGAGACAGAGCCTTGGGGTTGTGGGGGGCTGTGTCTCCCCCTCAATTTCTTCCAGGGAGGCAGGGACAGTGTCTTCCCCCAGAAACCCCAGAATCCTGAAGCAGGCAGGGTCTTAGGTACCTCTGGCCCCCATCCTCCTCATTCATATTGGGGAACACTGAGGTTCCAGGTGTGGGTGGAGGGGTGGCTCTCCATTGGGTAACAGAGCTGGGAGACATGCTTCCCACTACTCCCTGGGGACCAGCTCTGAGGGTGTGGGCTGCTGTGGAAGTCCCCAGCCCTGCATTCCAGGTCTTTAGCTGCCTGAGGGGCGAGTCAGCAGTGGGCCTCAGGAACTCAGCGTCCTCCTTCCTGATAAGGTGGGTGGGTTTTCCTGAGAAGAGCCAAAATAATCATGGGGCGGGGGCTCTGGGGCATCCCCAGACTCTACTCCTTCAGAAGAGTGAGTGAAGACAAACTCCTAGCCAGAACCATTCTCCAGGCCTCTATGGAAGCTTCTGGCTTTGGGCGTTTGGAGTACGATCCCACCAGTCTTTCCGGCTTCCCATCCCACTACGCAACAGTTTGCTCTTCAACTTGTCTCACCTCTGAGCCTTTGCTTATGCTGTTCCCAACCCCTAAAATGCTCTTCTTTGACGTCATTTCTGCCTCACTTTCTTCCCATCTTTTAAAGCCTGTCTTAATGCCACCTCCTCCAGGAAGCCTTCCCAGGCTCCCCTGCCCTTGGTCTCTGGCCAGAATTCCCTTTCCTCATGTGTGCTCACATGGCATTTGGGTTCAGCTGCTACAAGTAGTTCATTTTAACAGACATGCCTTATCCACCGACTAGTCACTGCCTTCAGAGAGCTCAGAGTTCTCTGAGGCAGACAGATGTTCATGCCCCCATACCCCAACCCAGCCAAATGAGTTGAGGTTATGGGGCCGGTAGGTATGGGAGGGTATAGGTCCCCAGAGGAGGGCTCCCATCCCAAGCCAGGAGGGCTTCTTGGAAGAGGATGTAGCCAGTCGGTGCTCACAACCAAACAACACATTGGATGGTTAGTACCCAGTTTGTGACCCAGCACAGAGTGGATGCTTTGGGTGTACTTAATCAACATTCCAGTTGAATGTGCAGCTGCATCTCCCCATGGGACAGCTTACCGTCACCTGCGTGGAGAAAAACTAGAAGGGAAGAAAAAGCTGGAAAACTGCTAATAGAACCCATGGTCCCTGTAGGCAGGGCCTCTGTGCAGTTCTGCCCTCTTCAGCCTGTTATGTCTCAGTGGATCCCAAGTTAGACATGAACAGAGGGATCACAGTGAGATGGCCCCTCGGTGAGGTCAATATACTGGAAAAAGCAGACAGAGGTCTCAAAATGCCCATCAAGATCTAAGAAATCACTATCAGAATATAGCTCAAGTCACACACTGGATCAGATGACTTTGGTCATCAAGAGAAATTGAAAGCCAAAGTTGTCAACACTGGTTGTGCGGTAGATCCATCTGAGGAGCTTCAAAACACTGTCCTGGCTCCACCCCCAAACCAATTAATCAGAACCTCTGGAGGCAGGGTCTGGAATCTCCCAGTGATCCTGATGCCAGGGGTGGGGCACCACCGCCTTAAAGTATCACACAGCATTCCCCAGGGGAGAGGGCAGGCAGTGTGAAAGCCGATACGGGAGCACATTTCAACAGAGATGGTTAAACTAAGGCAAGTGTGCCCTTTAAAGGTCAACTTCAGTTATCCAAGTGCAGCTTTGCAGAGCAGCTCACAGAAAAGGACTGCAGAGTGCAGAGGACGGGACACAAGCTTTGGCGATGGTCAGATTCCCACATCACTTAGTGGGTGCATGACCTTGGGCAAGTTACTGAACATCTCGGAGCCTCAGCTTTCTCATCTGTAAAATGGGGACGATTATAGGTGCCAGTCCCAGAGGGTGGCTTTAAAAATTAATTAAAATGAAGTAGAAGAAGTGCCCAAGTGTTCAATAAATATTAATTCCCACCCCTCTGACTCAGAAGGTTCTAGACACATGAGGCATCATTGTGCAAGAGAGGGCCCTTAATGCCCCTTAAGATTCTTACACATCAACATGATTGTTTTTAGAGGAAACTATCCCGCTCATAGGTAAGTCATTCCTGGGTAAACAGTGGGTTAGACTGACTCAGGCGAAAGCCGCTGATGTTTCCAGGGAGAAGAGCTGAGATCCTGGCAACAAGAGGGAGTTTCAACAACCCTGAGTCCTTTCACAACCACCCATAGATGCTCATCTTCACCATCAAAAGATGAACTTGGCTTCAGTGTGTCGCATTTCCTCTTGCAGGGACGTTCCTGCCGTCATCAGACAGCTGGTGGGTGTGCCTCAGTGCTGGGCCCTGGGCTGGGCCTCGGGAGTTGATCTCTACCTTCACAAAGCTCCTTGGGGAGCAGGAAGCCCGCCATGGCTGCCAGGATCCCCCAGGCACAGCAGAGAAGCCTCGTGAGGCGCAGAGGAGAGGAGCCAGGGGCTTAGGGGAAGGAGTGGCCCAGGAGCACCAATGGGTCGCTATGACTGTCTCCCTTTCCTCCTAAAATCACTGCTCTTCACCATGTAAGCAAGTGCTGCTCCAGCCTGTGCTGCTCCTCCTTTCGGTTTTCCCATCTGTAAAATGGGGGCAGGGGACTGGGTGGAAGTAAACTCAGTGATTCCCCATGGCCCCTGCTTTGGCGAAGTTTGTGAAATGAGTCCTACGGCCTACATTCACAGTTTAATGAATGATTACAGCAAGCTTTCTTCGGAAAATTTCACAACTGGTCTTGGATCCATCTGGCTTTTTCTCCACTCAGGGGGTACAAGTGGAACAATGCAAGATGGGAGCCATGTGATCAAAGGAAAACTTCCTTCCCCCCTGATCTTTTTATTCACCTCTGCCCCACCTCAGTTCAGTGCAAGTCTGTCTGGCAGGGTGAGCCCCAGACTCATCTGCGAGCTTTGCTGGGGCTGGGAGAGTGTCACCCAGCTTCTGGGCACATCGGAGAGCAGCTTTGTGGCAGGGGCTGATGTTCTCCATGATAAATGAGTCCCTGAAGAGATCCTTACATCATGAAGTTAAGTGTTCGCTGTTAGCCTTGAGAGGAGGGAGGGAGGGGAGATGGCAGCTGGGGCGAGAGCACCAGTCTCCATTTTTCCTTCCTGGGTCCTTCTCTTCTCTGACTAACACTTGCTGCACTCCTACTGTGTGCAGGAGCCCAGAGATTGCAGGGATGAAGCCAGCACAGTCCCTGCTCCCAAGAGACAGGAAGACCAATGTAGTGTGTTCAGTGCTGGACCCAGTATCCTCAGTACTGCAGGAGAGGGAAGCCCAGGAGGCTGCAGGGACAAACACAACCCCAGCCCGGCCTGGCGGGAAGGGGGATGACAGGCAAGATTTTCTACTGGAAGGCTTGTGGGACAAGCTCACCAGGGAGAAGACAGCGCTCCTGGTAGAGGGAACAGCAGGAACAAATGTCTAGAGGAATCGAACAGAAGCCCAGGGAAACGTTTGGGATGGAGCGCAGGATGCAGGGGTAGAGGCAGTGGGTCGCGGAGAAGGACAGCCACAGGGTCGGCAGAAGACAGAGTCTGAATGACCTTGGGTCTCAGCGGGGGAGCTCAGTCTTTATTCTGAGGCCCCAGGGAGCCAGGGCAGGATTTCCCCAGGGAGGACGGCTGAGGTTAAAGGGAGGCGTGGATTGAAGGGGTCGGAACCAGGAGCATGTGCACGGGAGGGTCCCCGGATTGCTCAATGTTGCTTTTATTCACTCCCTCAAGGAGCATTTCTAGAAGGCCTGCTCATCCCTCTCCACAACATCAGGCCGGTTAGCCCCTGCCCTGTGCCCAAGCTCAGAAAAAAATGTATGGAAAGAGCGTGGCTGTGCCTGACAAAGCCTCCTTTGTGATGAACCCTGCGGCCATGGTGGCGCGGTGCTCTGCTGCCCTCTAGCGAGGCCTTGGAGCTGCACTCCTGCAGGGTCCAGCCAGCTTCTAAATTGTTCCGAGTTTCCCCAAATGCCTGTGTTCCTCCCTCAACCGCGGGGGACCCGCTGTTCTTGATTAAAAGGTGCAGTCTGGAAATCAAGGACAGGCTCAGAATATCCAGGGTTGTACACATTCTGGCCCAGGTTGGAAGCCTGGCGCAGAAGTCCGTACAAACAGTTCATCACATCCCAACAAGCACATGCCCCATCTCTGAGCTTTTCTCAAAATCTCTTCGGTGTGGCTCCTCTCGGTGCAGTTTGAGGTGGACAGCAACTTGATGAAACTGCCGCACACTAAGATGTGAATGACGGTTAGTCCTTAAGCCTTTTAAGGGCATTTAAGGGAGCAACTCTTCACTGGGTTTACCACTGAAAAAGGCAGCCTGCCACCGCAGATAGCACTTAGAGCGCAGTGTTCCGAGCTTCAGCCCCTCAGTTCTGCCATTTACAGCTGCTTTCTCTGTAGACAGCCTCCCCGGCTTACCTCTGTTTTCTTGTTTTTTCATCTGAAAAACAGGAATAGTAATTCTTGTCCTAGGGCTAAAAAATATATAACAGAGTAAGGAACTTCAGAGTTGAAAGGAATTTTGAAGTTCATCTAGGGATTTTTATTTTGCTTTTTTTAAAAAAGATTTTATTTCTTTATTTTTAGAGGAAGGGGAAGGGAGGGAGAAAGAGAGGGAGAGAAACATCAATGTGTGGAAGAATCACCCATCAAGAGCAACTGGGTACCTGGCTCGCAACCCAGGCATGTGCCCTGACCAGGAATCAAACTGGTGACCTTTTGGTTTGTGGGATGATGCCCAACCCACTGAGCCACACCAGTCAGGGCTTTATTTTGGCTTTTAGAGAAATCTTTACAATTTATGAATCACTTTCAAATATAGACTCTTAGAGAAATCTTTACAATTTATGAATCACTTTCAAATACAGACTCTTAGACTCAGGATAGGGCCATAGCCCAATAAATCCATAAGTTGAAAATATACTGAGCCTAAAATTAATTTAATAATACACTGTAGCATATAGATTGTTTACCCTCGTGATCCTGTCGCCGACTGGGAGCTCCGCTCACTGCTGCTGCCCAGCGTCACGAAAAACTATTTCGCTGCATATCACTCGTCTCGGAAAAGATCAAAGTGCAAAACTCAAAGTATGGTTTCTACTGAAGGTTTACTGCTTTTGCATGATCATAAAGTCAAAAAATCCTAAGTTGAACCATTGTATGTCGAGGACCGTCTGTCTTTCTGTGCACCGTCTCACTGAAATCTCAGAACTATGTAAAATCACTAATCTCTTTTTACAGGAAGAAAACAGGTTAAGACAAGGGAAATGACTTGCCCAAGGCTCTCTGATACGTTAGTGGCAGAACCAGGGGTGAGTCCCTCTTTGCCCCATGTTACTCTCCCTATTAGATTCTTCCTGCTAGAAAGCCCTATAACCCTCACCTGCCACCCTCATCTCCTTGCCCCTACAGGCTTCTGAACTCCTCGCAGAGGCTCTGCACACTGGATTGTAGCTACCTGGTTGCCTAGCAAGGCCGGGGGATTCCTCTGCCCGGGGTCCAGCACGCTCACAGGCATCTTTGCTGCTTTCATAAGACAGACCAGGAGAGGGTTAAACAACAGTCCTGGCCTTGGATCAGCCTTGGCATTGGAGAAGCAGGTGGCTCAGTGTTTAACCAGATGCTTTGGGGCCTTCTGTCAACTCAGTCAAGAACTCAGTCCAGCCCTGTCTTCCTAGAACTCAGACCTGGCCCCTCCCACCCCTCTGGCCCCGGGATTCAAAGAAGCTGGAGTTGCTGGGGAGGGAGAAGGGGAGGGGAAGATCACAAAACTGGGGAAGTATGTGGAGAGAGCAGGGAGAGACTGGTCCATGCCCTGCCCAGGTTTGCTGTGCGCCCTCCCCTCAGTATCCTTGCCTCAGTATCACCATCTGTACACAGAGGAGGCTGGTCTGGGTAGTCCCTCCTGATGGAATCGGAGAACACTCCAGAACCCCCTAGCTAGGGGTCCCTAGCTTGGGCAAGGCTTTCTCCACCAGAGGTGAGGGTGGGTAAATCTTTAACCAGCAGGCCCTGGGCAGGCCCGAGCCTTTCCGGATGGATGACTGCCTGGGAAGGGGGGATGGGGGTGGGGGATGTAAGGTGCGTATAGCCAGTCCCAGTGTGGTGGAAAGGGAGGGCAGTGGGGAGGAAGGGGAGCAAGGCTCGGGCAGAGCTAACTCCGTGGGCAAAGCAGGATATGGAGGAACGCGGATCCCCCGATGGGTAAGCAGAGGTTCTGGGAGGGTCGAGGAGCCGCTGGGCCCAGGGATAGTTTAACTCGCCTTGCTGCCACAGGGACCCCGCGCGGAGCTTGGAGCAGGGACCAGAGGGACCGGAAACGCCCATCCAAGTGGTGCTCAGGTGGGTATAGGTTGGCTAGGATGTGCCCGAGAGAGGAAGGGGCCGATACACATCGGGATGGACCATCCACCCTCCCGTCGGACCCCAGGGTGCGTCCCATGAGTGCTGCTGAGCTGCGTCGAGGAGAACAGAGCGTGCTGCACTGCACAGGGACCAAGACTCTTCAGGTGAGGAACCCCTCCCACCGGCCCCCCTACCCCAGACCCTAAAATACCTATCCGAGAGGGCCTCAGCCCAACCCCCAGGCAACTTTGTCCAGGCCCCGCCCTCCCTAGGCCCCGCCCCCTTCTCCACTGCCCCCTCCTTCAGGTGAGCCCCCCGGGCGGGGGCCCCGACGTGGCGTTCCGCTTCGGGGCCGTGCTGGACGGGGTGCGCACGCAGGAGGATGTATTTCGCGCGTGCGGCGTGAGGCGACTCGGGGAGCTGGCGCTGCGCGGGTGAGTGAGGCCCTGGGGGTGCTCCGCAAGCCTGCACTGCCCTGGCCCCCCGCCGCACCCCGCCCACCGCCCGGATCGAGCCACACCCCCTGCTGCCCGCAGTTTCTCCTGCACCGTCTTCACCTTCGGCCAGACCGGCTCCGGGAAGACCTACACCCTGACTGGGCCTCCTCCCCAGGTGGGCTGAGCTCAAGAAGAGCCCCCCAGGGTCACTGGTCAGTGGGGAGCTACCGATGGCACAGACTCTCAGAGGGAGGGGCTTTGGACAGTGTAGCTCCGTCCCATGTATTTGCATATAAGGAAACTGAGGCCCAGAGACATGAAGGGACTTGCCCAATATGGAGTTCAGATTTTGTCCTTTTTGCTGACTAGCTTTCAGTGGCTTCATCTGTAAAATGGAAGTGATAGTACTGACAGAATTCAATGTTATGTGGGAACTTGGCATAGTTCCTGGTGCATAATAACTAAGGGCTCTAGAAAGGGAAGTAATTACTGTGGTAATGTTTCTGCCCCCAGGGAGAAGGAGTGCCCATACCCCCCAACCTGGCTGGCATCATACAGAGGACCTTCGCCTGGCTGGTAGACCGCGTGCAGCACCTGGGTGCCCCTGTCACCCTGCACGCCTCCTATCTGGAGATCTACAATGAGCAGGTGGGGACTGACAGGAATAGAAATCGTGCAATTGAATGGAAGCCTTGCTTCCCAAGGAGCTTAGCTCAAAGGGCAGAATAGGTGGGAGGACTCTGGTAGGTAAGGTCTGGGAGTGGGTGGACTTGGGGCTCCTTCTCTCACCCTCCACCCTCATCTCCCAGGTTCGGGACTTGCTGAGCCTGGGGTCTCCCCGGCCCCTTCCTGTTCGCTGGAACAAGACCCGGGGCTTCTATGTGGAGCAGCTGCGGGTGGTGGAGTTCGGGAGTCTGGGCGCCCTGATGGAACTTCTGCAAATGGGTGCGTGCTACTTCAGGGGAGCTTTGGGGTATCAGGGAAGCCCGTCTCCCTACTGTTCACCGAATGCACTCGGGGCCCCTGGCTGGGGCTGGGGATGAGCAGAGATGACCCTTGTGCGAGGTAAGGGCCAGCAAAACAATTCAGACACAACACAAGGATGGCCCCTAGGACTGCTGCTTCTGCCTTCCATACTCTCCCTGGGCCCACCCCTCTTTCCAGCCCAGCGCCTCTGCCTCAGTCAGGCCTCTTTTTTTTTTTTTTTGCTCCATAGAGAAGTCTTCCCAGCTCAAGGCTCCCTGCTTCCAGTCTGCATTTTTCCGTGCAGCAAACCACATCCGTCTTCCTCTCCAGACCCTCCAGACCCTTCCAGTGTCCTGCAGGCCAAGGTCACAACTCTTAGTCTAGCTTATAGGGTCCCTCAGGTCCAGTCTTATTTATTCACCCAATAATTATTGAGCGCCCACCCTGTGACAGGCATTGGGGATGCCGAGGGTCCGGGCCCCTGCCCAGCCCAGCCTTATGCCAGCTGAGCTCTCTGCTCCCTCTCCCTCCCTCCACACCACAAGACAAGAGTTGTTCGTCAGATGTGAATCGGACTAGCATTCCTCCGCTCAGTTCTCTATCCCCTTCTCGCCTGTCCATGCTAGAGCCAGACCCGCGTCCCATCATTCTCCTTTCCTGCCACTGGGCCTTTGCACAGGCTGGGTCCTCCTTCACCAGGGTGCCTCTGCTCCCTTTCTGTCATTGGTGACCACCTGCTCTTCCTACCAGGTCCAGCTCCTGACGCTTTTCCCCTCCAGGTCTTAGCCGTCGAAGGAGCTCGGCTCATACCCTGAACCAGGCCTCCAGCCGAAGCCATGCCCTGCTCACACTCTATATCAGCCGCCAAACTGTGAGTCCCCCAGCTTGGGGAAGGAGCGGGCCCAGGGCCACTCAGCAAGGGTCCGCCTCTGGGTGTATAAACAACTTGGGTGTGCAACTTGCGTGAAGTCATGGTGGAAACCAAGGCCCCCATCAAGCCCTGATGCCCCAATCCTCGCAGATGCCCCCCATGGATCCCGGGGAGCACCCCGCTGGCGGGAAGCTGTGCTTTGTAGACCTGGCTGGCAGTGAGAAGGTGGCGGCCACAGGATCCCGTGGGGAGCTGATGCTTGAGGCCAACAGCATCAACCGCAGCCTGCTGGCCCTGGGTGAGACCTGGGGTCCAGGTCTGACTCCCCGAGTCCCTTCTCTTGCCTGACCCGTGCTGTCCACGAAGTGTGGGGAGGAGGGAATGAGGAGCAGTGGAACCAGGGGGTCGTAGTGCATGAAGAGCAGAGAGCCGGGAGCCGCAGGCTTCCTTCTGGCCTCAGCTTGCTGTCGACTTGTGCCTCCCCTCTTAGAGCCTTGTTGATGAATCTAGAAACCTCATAAACTTTCTTCTGCGAGAATAAAGCTACGTTCTAACTTGGGAAGTAGACTCAGTCACGTGCAGAGTATGAGCCCTCAGACAGTCGGCCTGTCCCTTGTGCAGTGGGGCAGGCTGAGGCCCAGTGAGCAGAAGGGGCCTGACCCGCCTTCCTACCTCCATCACAGTAGGAGTGCCTGGGGAGTCGCTGCGGGAGCTCCTCTTCATTCAGTCTGTGTGTCAGACACTTCCTGAGCCCCTGCCAAGTGCCAGGCCCTTTTTTGGGCATTGGGGGTGTGGGTGGAGGTTCCTGCTCTACACGGACCAGCTGCGTGGCCTTGGGCCAAGGGTATAATCTGGCCGGGCCTCGCTCTCCCCACCCAGGTCACTGCATCTCCCTGCTGCTGGACCCACGGCGGAAGCAAAGCCACATCCCCTTTCGAGACAGCAAGCTCACCAAGCTGCTGGCAGACTCGTTGGGGGGGCGCGGAGTCACCCTCATGGTACCCGATGGGGGCTGCTGGCAGGGAAAAGTGGGGCCCGAGGGAGGGGCTCCGAGAGAGGAACACTCAGGGGCCTCCTCCCCAGGTGGCCTGCGTGTCCCCCTCGGCCCAGTGCCTTCCTGAGACCCTCAGCACCCTGCGATATGCCAGCCGAGTTCAGCGGGTCACCACTCGGCCACAAGCCCCCAAGGTGAATGGAGGGAGACACAGGCAGAGGGACGGCAGGGACGGTGGTTGGAGCCTGAGTTCATATCACGGTTGAAATCCAGGATTGAGTCAGAGTTTCGATTAGAGTTGAAATCCTGATGATGGGGTAGGGTCAGGGTCATGGTCAGGGTTATGGCAGGTCTAAGGTTGGAGTCCGATTTGGGATATGACTCAGGGTCTAGTCTGGATCTCAGGTGGTATCATGATTAAGTTTGAGTTGAGTTGGGGTCCGATGTGGAGTCAGGATCTGAACCAAGGTTTGAACAGGACTGAGCTTTTGGGTTGGACTTGGAGTAGGGTCCTGGTTACAGTGGGCCCTCCAGGAATGCAGCTGAGACCACAGGCACTTTGATGCAATTAAGACAAGGTGCGCTCTCCAGGTGGGTAGAGCCGTGTGGCAGGGTGCGAGGCTGGTGGGTGAAGCATGGGCTGGTTTTTAGGCTCCCCTCACTCCCCACTTCCCGAAGCACTTGTGCAGTGTGTAGCTTTCACAGCCACCAGTGGCAGCTCTAGGCCTCTTTCTCTGCAGTCCCCTATGGCAAAGCAGCCCCAGCGTTTGGAGACTGAGATATTGCAGCTCCAGGAGGAGAACCGTCTCCTTCGGTCCCAACTGGGCCAGATGGACCTCAAGGGTATGAGCCCCCTGGGGGTGAAGCGGGATGTGGAAAGGGTCTGGGCTGCTGTGGATCCAGCCATCGCCCCCTTCCCTGCAGTCTCTGGATTCGGTGGTACCCGAGCCGCTTGGGCCCAGCGGAACCTCTACGGGATGCTCCAGGAGTTCATGCTGGAGAATGAGAGGCTCAGGTAGGGCCCATCCAGGGGAGTCAGTGCCTGCCCCTCACTTCTGGGCCACTCCTGCCAATCTGCCTCCCTCCCCGGCGCCTCACTCCCTCTGGCTCCATCTGCAATGGGGAGCTGACTGATAGCCCCAACCAACCCTGCTCCCTGTCCCCATCCTGGGGCCAATTCTCTCCAGGAACGAAAAGAGCCAGCTACAGAGTAGCCGGGACCTGGCCCGGGATGAGCAGCGTGTCCTGGCCCAGCAGGTCCACGAGCTGGAGCGGTGAGCACAGCCACCAGCCCAGAGACAGGCCTTGGGATGGAGGGCAGGTGGGAAAGGGGTACGTTAACGGAGTGGTTAAGAGTCTGACCTCTGGGTCCAGGCCACCGGGGTTCAAATCCCAGCTCTGCCACCTACTGGCTGTGTGACCATGGGTGAGTCATGTGACCTCCCACTGCCTGGGTTTCCTCACCTATAAAATGGGGATGATACAATGCCCACCTTACAGGCTTGTTTTAAAGATCGGATCAAATGAGTTCACGCGTAAAGCATTGTGAACAGCGCCTGGCATGTAGTCAGTGCCCCAGGAGCATTCAGTAAAGTGGGGGACGTAGGGACCAGCCTGGTGGCCAGGTGGGGGGCTGCAGGCCAGATCCCGCTGTTCTTTCCAGGCGCCTCCTCTCTGCCTGCTACCTTCACCAGCCCAGCCTTGGCACAGCCCCACCGTGTCCCTGTGTGATGTTGCCGCCTCCCTCCTGCCATGTGAGTCCCTACCCAGCCTAAATGGGGAGGGGCAGGGATGACAGGAAGCCTCTGACATGCCCTCTTGCAGGCCCTGCCACCCCTGTGCTCCTGCCCCTGCTGCCACCTCTGCCCCCTGTGCCGAGCACCACTGGCCGCCTGGGCCTGCCCACGGAGGGAGCTCCACCTGCCCCAGGTAGGGGAGGCCAAGGCAGGGGTGAAGGAAGTCCAGGAGAGCTGCAGACCTCGATCTCGGGGGTCAGGTCAGGAGGCTCCAGAGCTCCAGGGCCTCTGGGGTCCCAGGCTGGCTCATGGGGGCAAGTGGCTGGCTTTGGGCTCATTCTGCTCTGGGTTAGAATCTCTGTTTACCTCGCCTCCTGCTCCTCCCCATCCTGCCTTCTGTTAGGAACTCGCCCTGCAATTTGCTTATTCATTCATCCACTTACATATTACTCACGTGTGCATTTGCGTACCCATGCGTTCACTGGCTCGCTCACTGACTCTCCCCTAATACAGACCGGACCAGGTTCCTGCCCTTGGGCAGTTCCTAGTCTCCAGAGAGTACATGACCAGGGCCACCTGCTGCCCACAGAAGAAGTGACCAAGATCCCGCCCCTTTATGCCCATCTGATAGTCTTGGTGCCCCGTGGGGCCGGTGTGGCAGGGATGGTGGTGTGCTCAGCACCAGGGAAGTGGGGCACAGAGAGACGGGACTGAGGTCACCCAATGTCGGCTCTGGTCTTTCCTGCAGGTGTTTGGCCCTAAAGCCCCAGATGGCATGACCCTGTCTGCCCGGCCCCCACCCTGGGCCCCCCCATGTAGCCCTGGCTCTGCCAAGTTCCCAAGAGAGAGGTGGGCCCAGCCCTGGGGAACTGGGGTGGGGGAGGAGGAGGCCTGGCCCGGGCACTTGAAGGCTTACCTCCACCACCCAACTCACCCTGGCCCAGGAGTCACAGCGACTGTACTCAGACCCGAGTCCTGGCGGAGATACTTACCGAGGAGGAGGTGGTACCTTCTGCACCTCCCCTGCCCATGGGGCCCCCGAACACATCACCAGTGCTGAGAGGTGAAGAAGGGAAAGAGGGAGGAGCCCCTAGTGTTTTCTGTGATCTTAGCCAGAACCTACCTTCTCTACACCTTAGTCTCTCCATTTCTGAAACAGAGGACATGTCGGGTGGTCATTTCTAAGACCTTTTTAGTTTCCAAACTTGGAATTCTCTTCCTAGGGCCACCTTCATGCCCAAATGTATACCAGAGCTCATGGTGTCTGTGGGAGGGGGGGCGGGGGCAAGTGGGTACCGCCTGAGGCTTCCCCCGAGGATGTTGGCATCTCATGAGCCCAGGAGAGTGCAGGCCTCAAGTTTCACCATGCCCCTCAGGTGGGGCCACAGTTCCAAACCTGGCCCGGAGACTGGAGGCCCTCAGAGACCAGATCAGCAGCTCCCTGCGACGGGGCCGGAGCCAGCCACCCTCCCATGAGAGCGCGCAGAGTCCTAGCCGAGTCCTCCCTCCCTGCTGAGGGCAAAATGGGAGCTCAGGAGGCCACCGTGTGACCTTGGGCTGGGCTCTTGGCTCTGGGGCTTCAGTCCCCCCATCTAGGAAACGGGGGTAGCAGCTGCTGGTCCATTCTGCAGCCTGGCTGGGCAAGGACAACTCCTGAGCGCCAGGGGGTGAAGGGAGGGTGGCACCCCGGACTATGAGAAATAAGACTGGATTCAGGAGAAGCCAGGCAGCAGGTCATGAAGTACGCATACCAATAAAGAGGCCTCAGATCCAAGTCTGGTTGGTCCTGTCCTTTGGGTAGTCACTTCCCATGGGGAGACCCTAGAGGGAGGGAGTTCTTGGGCGTCTGTAAGGAAGAGGTGGCAAGGATTCTTGGCAGAATCCCCTTCTGATGCTGGAGCCTGGGGAAAGCTATGGGCCTTCCCCAGAATGCTGGAAATCAGGAATATTCCAGATTTCCATCTCATTTCATGTACTGCATGCATTTTAACAGAGCAACTATTATTTGCCACTGGGACACCATGGGGAAATCGAATGACCAGTGGCTCCAAGAAGGAGACTCGAAGGAAATTGATTTGGTGGCGAACTAAACACAGTGCTTCTCTGTGCCAGCTGCATGTAGCCTAGTGGTAGAAGGATCTCATGAGCCCCAAGTTCCGCTCTGAGACCCTGGGCAGGTCCCACCCCCTCCCTAGACCACTTTCTGGTTTTCAGCGAGTTAGATGGGGGGCACAGCTCCCTGTCCCACTGAACTCTGGTGAGGGTCAGGGAGGTGAGGAATCTCATGATTCAGGTACAGTGCCCCATAGGCTGCAGGGGTTCTATAATTAAGGGGAAGTCCAGATGTGACATGAGAAATTGGAGGTGCCAGTAGAGGACCTCATTACAAAAAGAGCCACAAGGCTAACCTAACACTCCCATTTTATAGGTAGGGAAGCCGAGCCCCAGATGGCTAATGCCTTTGTTGGTTCATCCATTCGCTCACTGAAAAACACCACCGGCGTCAACTGCAAATCACGGCGATGAAAAGACTAGCAAGGAACAAGCTGGCTTTGCCCAGGGAGCTCACACCCTGGGGCGGGGACAGACAGACATTTACAACCTCACACATGTGCTTTGAAGGGGAAGCCGGGGTACTGGAGGCCCAGAGGAAGGTCGCCCAATCAGAAATCGTGAGGGGGTCTGGGAAGGTTTGCCAAAGGGCGATGACTGAGGCTCAGAAGGTGAACGGCAGCTGGCCCGGGGCAGGGGGAGTGGCTGCGGAGGCAAAGGCCCAGAGACCTTGAGGTCGCAAAGGTGGCCAGGACCCGGAAGTGCATGGCCTTGTGGGCTCTACCTGGAGCTCGGGCTTGTCCTCCGGGCAAAGGGGAGCCACAGAGGGCTCTTGAGGAGTCGCCCACTTAGATCTGCATTTAGGTCACACCAGCCACTGGCAGGTGGGCTGATTGGTGAGGGTGGGCTGGAGCGGCGGGACCAGTAAAATGACCACTGCAGGGAGGTAATGAAATCCCTCAGCCAGCAGCATCCGAGCCAGGCCTCAGGCTGATGTCCGCTGAGACCCGGACCCTGGGCTCCAGCAAGGCCCCGAGCAGGCCAGCCGCAGTCACAGGCCTGGGGAGCCCTGGCAAGGGAGCAGGCTGGGCAGTAGCAGAGAGCTTGGGGATGCCCCTGGGGAGGGGGTCACAGTCATCCTTGGAATGGTGCCCAGACCTTCCCAAAGGCCTGACCTGAGGAAATTAAGTCTCATTGCCGCCCCACCACTGCCCAGTGCAAACCCAAGCAAGGAAAGACCCAGTGCTTTCCTACCCGCCACACTGGAAAATAGCCCTGGGGGATGTTCCCTAATTATGCCCTCCTCTCCCCAGAGGAGTGAGGACCCACAGATAAAGCAAGGTGTCTCATGGCCACACTTGAACCTGCTGTGTGACTTGGGGCAGGTTACTTGGCCTCTCTGAGCCTCCCCCAATGAAGAACCTGTGCGTGAGGTTCTCTCTGCAGGGCTGGTCCCTGAAATGGGCCAGCAGGGTCAGCTCAGGTTGGAACCCCCGGTGACCAGGAATTGAAAGGCAAGACTTGTGACCGAGCATTAGGGGTGTTTAACAGTGGTGACTGTGGATGGCCAATGTCCACAGAGACAGAGCCCAGGGATCTGGAGTAACAGTAGCCAGCATTATCGCTTATCCATGGGTTATCCTGGGCAGGTGACTTAACTGCTCTGAGCCTGAGTGGCCTCATCTGCAGAATGGACACAATAATAGCCCCTCACAGGATGGTCGGGGGCATTAAACCCACCGATATATGGAAAGACAATAGCACAAGGCTTTGCCTGTTGCAGAAGAGTTAGCCAAAAGTCACTTGTAGTCAGCATGACAATTTGATGTAATTGACAATCTGGGTTTAAGAAAAGAAAATTCAACAAATATTTTTTGAGAACCCACTTTGAGCCGGCATTGAACACAGCATAAAAATCCTTTCCCTCACGGAAGACAGACAAAAAGCAAGAAAATGGACAAAATACGTGGGAAGTCAGAGAGTGATAAATGCCATGGAGCAAAATAGAGTGGGGAGGCCCATGTGCCAGAGCAGGTGCCATTCTAAGTCAGAGGGACAGGGAAGGTCTCACGCAGCTGACACTTGTGCAGGGACCTGAAGGGGAGGGGGGTGAGCCTGATGCATGCCTTAAAATCACGTTTCTGCTCCAGGTAATTTTCTGCACTAGGCGAGGGCACATCAGCTTGGGTGGCTCTGCAGGTTTGAGCCTGGGCTCCTCCCCAGCCAGAGCCCTTATCTCACTGCTGCCTCGTGGCCCTGCTTGCTGGGAGGTCTGCAGCCTCCAGCAGGGGAGGCCCCTGGCACTGAGCGTGAGACTGGCCTTAGCTGCCTTGGGAGGACGGACAAGGACCACCCAGGGGGACCCTGGCTGTTGCTGGCTCATGTTTGGACAGTCCCTTCTCCCGCTGGAGCCAGCCACGGTTTTCTAGTTCCCTAGTTCCGGCTCAGCAAGGCCCCGCTTACTTTCCCAGAGACAGACACGGGGCTCCAGGGGCTAAGCCTCCGCTACTGCCGTCTCATCAGCCCTGTGTCCGTCCCCCCGCCTGCACGCTCCCTCTAGAGCTGCTGCTTGCCCAGACCCCCTGAACGCCAGAGGGGTTCCAGAGGACCCAGTAACGTATCAAGACTCTCCACCTCCAGGGGTCCTTACTGGGAACTTGTGAGCTGTGGAGGACACTGCTGGAATCCTGAGAGCTATGGGCCCTCCTCGGAACGCTGGAATTGGGGGGCCGTTCTTTGGCCCTGTAAAATGAGGGGGTGCTCCAGAACAGTCAGACTTCGAACATGGTCTCTGGCACCTCAGAACATTAGACCTGGGGGCAGCTCTCAGAAATCCCAAAATACAGTAGGGATTTCCCCAAATCCCAAATCCCTAAAAGACCTCTCTGAAATTTTAAAACATGGTAGAGAAGTTGGGAGGGATTCTCTGGGACCTTCGGCTAGGTGTGGGGATGCTCTCCCGAGCTCAGAGGGTCATCCATGAGGTTCTAGAATGCTGGCAGATCTGGAAAGTGAGTGAGCTAGATGTCCAGACCCCTGTCTGAGTTTCCCAGACCCGCAGGGATCCCGACTCCTAGGCAGCGCGTGGCGGATTGGGGGAGAGCACAAGCTTCAGAAGGGCACTCCTGTGGATACTTGTGTTAAAAGGCTATGAGGTTTCATTTGGGCAGCCAACCGCCAGGTAGACTCCCAAGAGGTAAAGTCAATGTGAGAGTTTGTGAAGATCCTGCTGCCAAGAACACCCTGCTCCCGTCTCTCTGTCTGCTTTGGCCACACCAGCCTTCTCTCACTCAGGGTCTTTATTCCCTTTGTCTAGTGACACATTTGCCCCAAATTCGTATTCATTTAATGTTATATGCAATAGGTTCATATCAGCTGCTTTGAGGGATATTTTGTGTTCTCTTACAGGACTTCTTCCATTTCCATCTTCTTATTGAGCTTTCAAAAACTCATCTTCCTGTATCTTAAGCAAACAAAGATGTGGGGCCAAGTTGGGCAGGTAGGGATGGTCTTGCTATGAAACAAGAAGCAGAAACTACTGGAACTTGTAGGCCAGGTGGTGCTGTGGTTGGAGACCAGGACTGGAGTCAGGACACCTGGGTTCTAAGCATGCTACAACGGACCTACTATGTGAGCCAGACAAGCCCCCTGGACGTCACTGACTTCTATATGGGCTGGCCATCGAGTAGGCTGGCCAGAGGTGTCTTAAGAACCTTCACTCAGCTCACGGCTCTGGTCATGCCATCTCTCTCCCGTCGCACATTTACTAAGTCCATACTCAAAGACCAGGCCTGCTCGACTAGGTATGGGGGACACTGGCCTGACCTATTCCCAAGGAACTCCTAGACAATTGGGGGAAAAGGACAATAAAAGGGACAATTGCTAGCAACGGAGTAAATTTATGTGGTACCAGGCATTGTTCCCAGTACTTGGCACGTCTTAACTCATTTGTTTCTCATAACAACTCTGTGAAGCGGGCATTATTATCCTCACGCTGCGGTTAGGAAACCAAGGCAAGAAGAGGTTCGGGAACTTTTCCGAGGTCATACAGCTTTGAAAGTGGGGCAAGTGGGATTCGTACTGCAGTGGCCTGGCTCCTGAATACGTGCTCTCAACCACGATGCCAAGTGCCACCCAGTAGAACCACAGAGGACGGGCCAATAGAGGAGCAGTTTCTCTCCAACTCAGGGACCTCAGAGCACACGGAGCAGCCTCCCTGGATAAATCGGCTTCTGTCAAAGCCCAGCACAGCCCAGCGAGGCCAGATCCTGCAGAGGTCTTTAATGACCTCGCTGCAGGAGAATGATCCTGCAGAGGAAAGGACTTCCCAAGGTCTTTGCCATCCATAGAAGAACCCTCACCAACCCCAAAGATAAAGGCATTCTTTACAAACTCTCCAGTGAATCAGGATTCTGGGAAGCCTGAGCTGGAACCAAGAGAATTAGAAATGAACCCCTAAGGTCTAGCCCTTGTGTGGTAGATGGGGCCCTGACCAGAGATCTGGGTGGAATCCAGGCTACAGAGTCTTGGGCACCCCCACTCCCTCTCTCCACCTCAGTCTGCCCAGCATAGAGCTGTGGGAGCCCGGGCAAGGTGGTTAAGTTCTCTGAACCTCAGTCTCCTCCTTCACAAAATGGGGATAAGTTTGGTTCACCCCGTGAGAAGTTAATATGCGCTCACAGGGGATGATGTGAGGATTGAAACGGTGGATCCATCATATAAACCATTTAGGACAGAGCCTGGCATGCGGTCAGTGCTGTGTAACTGCTAGTTGCTATTACTGTTTTTTATTACCTAATGGATGCTCTCAGCACAAACGTCCTGCCATTCCTGTACTCGCAGGAGAGGAATTGCATTCATATCTGGACTCCAGTTATATAGACTCATAAACTTGTCAGCATCCAGCTCTGCTGGCTTCTTCCTTCAAGAATTCTTCAGGGACAGAAGTGCCCATTCAGGACTCGTGCCCATTCAAAGAAAGAGCTGGGGAAGAGTTTCTGCTTCCCTTCCAGCGCCGCTCACTGGGAGACGGTCATTTGTCTTCATTGAAGAAAGGCCAGTACGACTTGCCCAAGAGTCTCACTTGCCTTGTGGTTTCAGAAAAGAGCTATCTGAGTCCCCCCGAGGACACTGGGTCATGTCAGCTCAGGCATCCGGGAGTGAGGCTGGCCCCTGGAAGTCCTGCTTTAATGGACTAATGAAGCCAGCCCAAGAAGAGCAGGAAATGCATGTGCCCTCTTCCTGGATGCAGACAGGCCTTTGGGAGTCCTGTCTTCGGGGGTGCAAAGGGAACCAGACCCTGGGCCACAAGCTCTGTCCCTGGGGCAACCAGAACTCAAGGACGCAGCTCCCATGTCTCACGTTTTGCCTCTCCAGGCTCAGCCACCCACTCTCACAATCGGGAAGCTAAATTGACAACACCTAACAGCACCCTCCACCCAGGGCACCTCCACCCAGGCCTAGCATTTACCGTTGGTTTGCTAGGCTCTCTCCGAACGGCAAGAACATGACACATTTCTCATCATTTAATTCTTCTACACCCCTTTGAGCTCTTTTAAACCCTACTTAACAGAGGAAAAGATTCAGATTCAGAAAGGTGGAGTAACTTAGTTAAGATCAGACAGGCAGGAAGGGGTCTCAGCCATGACTGGAAATCAGGTCTGTCTGGGTGCAAAATTCAGCTGCTTAACCATCCCTGTGGGGGATGAAGCCTTGGGAATCCTCCCAGAGACACAGACGAATTCAAAATCTAAGACACAAGGAAAAGCCACCGCAGCACAAGGGCTCTTTGCTTTTTAAATGACATCATTCGTTGTATCAGTCACTCATTCACTGATCGTTATCAAGGACTTGGGGAGGATTCAACCTCCCAGTTGCTCTCAGCTGCCTTCTAGTTGGGTGGTCCTTATTGTGGTCTGACCTCACAGTTCTAAGTAAGTCAATTAGCACGTGTTCACTGAGCACCTACTAAGTGCCCCGCACAGTGCTAGGCCCTGCAGAGGAAGAGAAGGGTCGGATTTCAGGATGCCAGACGACGAGCGTGCTCTTGGCTGGGGAAGGGAGAGCCAGACTCACATAAGCCCGACTCCAGCTGTGAGGAGTCCAGCAAAGGGGAACAGCGCCCCCCCCCCAACCCCCGCCCCAGGTCTCTGAAAGTACATGGCCCAAGGTCCTGCTGTGTATCAGGAACAGGGCCTGGGAGGTCAGCAGAGGAAGTCTGGGTGGGTTTGACTCTCTACTCCCCGGCTGGGTGCCCTTTGACACTGAATCACCTAGTCTCCAGCCTCATTTTCCCCATCTGCAAAATGTGACTGCCATCCTAGTAAAAGGATAGAAACTTAACAGGAGGATTCAGTGAGACGCACTTGCAGAGCGCCCAGCAGGGGGTCTGGCACATCACGTGTGGTAGGACCTTAATGAAGTGATTATTCCGATTACAGCCACCTGTGGTCTACAGCCACCATACCCAATTCTGGCTCAGCAGGAGGATCTCCCAGGGAACTCATTTTTAAAGGGGCCCCACCTAAGCATTCGGCTCTACAGCTGGGGTGGGGATAGGCAAAGCAGGAGCTGGAAGCTTTACACTTACCATTGTTAGCCGGCTACGGCGAGCAGTTCTCCGGCCAGAACAGTTCCATGGGCCTTTGCCATTTCTGTGGGTCTTTGCCTAAGCCTCTGGCTCCTGGTCTGCACTGTTTATCTGTGAGCAGCCCGTGGTCTTTCTAGAAGTCCTCTGCTGCCCTCTAATGGACACTGGGTGCTCACGCCTTTCTGCAGCCTCTATGGAGCTTGCCTGGTTCCACAAGCTGTACTAAGGGCCTATAATGACATCGGTCCCTCCAGTGTGTGCACTGGGGGAGCACTTTCACAAATGTCCCTCATCTGGTTCCTATTTCAGCCCTCCCTCATTTGGAGGTCTAGATGAGGAAGGCAAGGCCAGAAAGGGAACGACTGCCCCACTGTCACCCAGCAAGTTACGAGAACTGGGACCCAAGTCTCTGAAGGGCCTGGCTCCTTGGGACAAAGGTAGGGAACAAGTACCAAAGCCTAGAGATCACAGGGAGGTGAGGGCATCTCCTCTCCCATTGCTGGCCATGGAGTCCTGGGTGCTGCTCACCCCTAGCGGGACCATGAACACACAGGCTTTGGCTTCAAGTCCAAGGGAGCTGGGCAGGGTCAGGAGTTTGGGGCAAAGCCTGCAGGTGGACACCCCCTCATGGGGGAAAGAAGGTCCCCCTGCCATTCCCTTCCACCATGAGCAGAGGAAGGCCCGGACCTTGACCACACCCATCGGTCTGAGCTCTGCCCCATGTCCTTGATGTCCCTGCTAGTACAGTCACCAGGTCCCAGCGCCTCAGCTCCTTCCTTCTTCTTGGAAAACTCCTAGGGAGCCACTTCCTTGGGTTTCCCACTTCTACTGCCTCCTCGTGGATTTCCCATGATTATGAATCTGAATGGCTCGTCACTTCTTCTGAAAACCCACCAGTGCTCCCTGTGCACTCCAGAAAACGAGCAAACCCCTTGGCCTGGCCCGACAGTCCCACCGTCAGCCTCAGCCACACCCACAGCCTCATCTTGCCACGCCCCTCCGTTCCCCAAGCTCCAGACCTATGGTTTTTGGTTGGTCTGGATTTTGGATTCCAAATTCATGCCTTTCTCTCTCTCCGCCTTCCTCCTCCAAGCCTTTGTAGTGGCTGTTCCTTCTTTCTGGAATACCCTCTCCCGCCACGCACCCCATGCGCTTCTGTCTAGCTAACTCACCCTCATCAGGTTAGACCCCCCTCCCCTGGCCTCGCTTCCCCTATCACTATAGTCACCATTCTGTCTAATCATCTTCTCCTCCCTTCTTTCTCCCACCCTGACCAGGGCTGAGCTCTGAGAGAGAGTGCCGTCACGTTCTCCATCCTATCCTTACTGACATGCACCCAGTGTGTATTTGGTGAAGGAATGAGTGGACGAATGAGGAAGTGATGGGGAGAAGCGGGATGTTGGAAGTCAGGCTGATCTGGCCCCAGCTCGGCTACAAGCTGGATGACCTTGAACAAGTCCCATTGTCTCCCTGAGCCCGTGTTTTCATCCGAAAATGCGGCCTCACTTCCCCACTGCTCAGGGTGCCTCTCAGGCTCCGAGGCCTCCTGCACGGGGCAGGCCCTTCCCCTCCCCCTGAAATGGTTCCGGAAACTGGCCAGTTCCTGTGAACTCTTGGGTTCCTGGATCTCCTAAGAGGGCAGTGACCCCAGAGCCTCCATCCCCCCACCCCAGTGTCCACAGACAGAAGCGGCTCAGCCCCTCCTGACCACACTGCCAGTCATGCATCTTTGTGTCCCTTCCAGGTTAATTTTTAAAAAGCGGCTCAAAGTCCAGTGGGTCCTGGCGGAGTTTGTTCCTTCTGTTTGTGCTGGTTAATAATCTCCGGAGAGCAAACATCCCTGGAGGCCGGAGAAGAAATCAACTCCCTGGTGGCGCCTCCAGCCTCTCCCCTCCCCCAGGAGAGGCTGTGTGGCTCCGTGAGCAGCCCCGGCCGAAAAGGCCCACATTGTTCTTCAGTTCGTGGGCCTCGGGCTTCCCATGAGCCAGCGGGGTTGACAACCCTAATAGTGCTGTGAAGATCAGAGGGCCCTTGAGGTACGCTGCAGGCAGCCTTAATAGGGCGCTCTATTCCTATTAATGACTCATTATGTTTTCGTTCTTATACCAGGCCTGGTTTCTCCAAAGAGAGACACACCCTGACTCTATCACACAGACAAGACAGTGGACTGTCACACCCATGGCCTTGCTTAACCCCTTGGCAGAGAGAATGGGGACTGTTATCTTCCAGATGAGGAAAGTGGGCTTCAGAGAGGGAAAGTCATCCCAAAGTCACACAGAACACGAAGCCAGGTCTTCCAGCTCCCACCTCCCTGCCCTCCTCTTAACTCAGGTTGCCCCCTAACCACCACCACTAACCGAACCAGAAAAGACTTTGTGGACAAGAGGGAAGATAATCGTCCCCAAAACACAAGCCAACACGATTGCTGTGATTAAACTTGCAACGTGGCTTTGAGCTTCCTGGCAGCCAAAGCAAAAAGGAGATGCTATCAGTTGCCAGGTTGGCAGTGTTAGAGCACAGGAAACATGCTCACTTACGTTGACTAGACACACAGTTCCCGATACTGTTGGAAGACAAATGTATTGGGTGGCTCTAACGCACCGTTTGTTGGTGCCACTCTGTCGGGGGAAGTCCGGGTTCTCACATGAGCAGGGGTCTTACTTATAGAACTACCTGTCTGAAGGAGTCATTCCCAGCCATAGCAGGGAGGCTGCTGTGTGTCTGGAATGTTCCATGCCAAGAGCAGGGAAGAGGTAAGGACAGCAGCTCCAACCGCCAGAGAAGAGCACTTCTCACAGAGGGCCTGCAGCGTCCCTGGCAAGAGTTTGAACTTTGGAGACAAACAGACCTAGGTTTTGAAATGTTTTCATTCCAATTTTTTAACTTAATGAACACCGTATAGTTTCCTAAGTCAGCCATTAACAAAATACCACAAATTGGGTGGCTTAAAACAACAGAAACTTATTCTGGAGGTTAGAAGTCCGGCCCCAAGTTGTCAGAGGGGCCATGTCTCTCCCGAAGGTTCTAGGGAAGAATGCTTCCCGGCCTCTTCTTGGCCTCTGGTGGCTGCCGGCAGTCATTGGCCTTGACCTCACTCTAGTCTCTGCCTCCGTCTCCATCTGATCATCTTCCCTGTGTGTCTCTGTGTTTCTCTCTGAATCTCCCTCTGCTTTCTCTTAGGAAGACACCAGTCATTGGATTTGGGACCCACCCTCATCCAGAATGACCTCATCTTAACCAGTTACATCTGCAAATACGGTCACATTCTGAGGTTCTGGGAGCACATGAGTTGGGGGGGACACTATGCAACCCGCTACAAGCATATTCAGTTCTTACTGTGGGCCAGATACTGTCCTCCCAACAATGCTCTGGAACTGGTATGATCCCCATTTACAGACGAGGAAACCGAGGCACCAAGAGGTAAGGTCGCCCGCCGAGGCCACGCAGCCAGTGAGTGGCGCGCAAGGCAGCCTGGCTCCTGAGTGTGTGCTTTCAGTCACACCAAACGCTGCCTCCCCCAGCAATGCCGCTTACGCAGGTGAGGCCCTGGGCAAGTCGTTTACCTCTTGGAGACTCCAATTCCCTGTCTGTAAGGGCGAAGCTAGCACCTGGGGTTGTGAGGCAGTTGCGGGTACGTGTTAAGTGCTGGAGCACAGCTGGCACATGACAGGTGCTCAGTGCACAGGAGCTGCCATTATAATCGCCACCATCATTATCTCTACTGTGATTTGCTGGGGCTGTGGGAAACCCGTGGTGAGAGACGGAACGCTGCGGACAAGATATTACAGACTTCCCTGTGGCCTGTGATAATAAGTCTCTTCCTCTCCCTGCGCCTCAGTTTTCTCATGTGAGAAATGGGCCCGATCGGGCTTAGTCTCCTGACTCACGGGAGTGTGAGGTCTAGGTGCAGTGTCTCGGTAGTAAAGGTCAGGGCTACATGTGCCCTGCATCCTCACGTAGCCCCGTGACAGGCGGGAGTCTCTAGAGAAGGCTTTCTGGGGGTGAACGCGGTCTGGGCTGCATCTGGGTCCTGCTGTGCTCGGCCAACGCCTCCTCTGAAACAGACACCCTGGCCCCTTCGGCCCACTGACCCCAGCCAGGGCACCACGAGGGATCGATCGGACCTGGCCTTGAGGCCCTGATTGGTCCTGTCGGAGCAGGGCAAACACCAAAGTCGCCTCCGACTCACTGACCCCTTCCCCAGCTTCAGTTTGCATTTGTCTCAGGCAGGGAGCTCCTCTGTCCCCAGACTGAGCCCTTGAGGGACCCTCTCAGTAGAGGAGCCAGAACCATGCAGAGTCTCAGGGCCCTGCTACTGCTGACCGCCTGCCTGGCGGTCACCGCCAACCCTGTGCCCACACTGCCAGATGACATCCAAGTGCAGGAGAACTTCGACATATCCAGGGTAAGGCTGGCCTCTCTGGGGGTGATGGTGGTGTCTGAGCAGCTGGGCCTTGCTGGCGGAGGGTAAATCTTGCTTGCCTCAGGGTCTCATTCTCCTCTGGAACTCCAGGGGGTGGGTCCCTAAGGGCTTTTCCTCCTCTGACTGTCTGGGATTTGTTGAAGCGACAACTCAATGTGCCTGCCGTTCTGTGGGACTCCTGTCTGACATCCCGAGTCAAGTGCTCTCACATTCAAACCTGCCCTCTCAGGTCCCAAGGGGAACCCATGCTTCGATTAGAGCCCACCCTGGAGAAGACTTTGCGCTGACTTCTACCCTGCAGCCACGCCCCCACCTCCCCACACAATGCCTGGCTTTTCGGAGCACTTCCTGCCCACCCAGCCCCAGCCCTCATCCTTCAACCACTCACCTCATCCCACAGCATCTCTGTGAACCCGTCCTGGGTCCTCTGCCCTCATAGGCCTGGGTGGCACAGGGCGGGCATGAGGGGTTATGGGGAGAACAGAAGCAGGCCAGAGATCGGAGCTGGCGGGAAGGAGGAGCGGTGTGCAGGGAGTCCTAGGCCTTCCTTCCAGGCCCAGTTCTGCCCGAATCACTGGGGGACCTGGAACAGAACCTTGCCGACCCAGGGCTCAGTCTGCACATCGGTATGGGGGCTCTCAGAACCTCGCTGTGGCATCCTGTGGATTTTACTTACTTACAGGGACAAGGAAGGGCCGCGGGCGGAGGGTTGACGAGGAGCAGGGCCCGGGGGTAGCCTGCGATGGCAAAGTGCGCAGGCGCACTGGCCCTCTGCAGGGACATGGAGGTTCTCTGAACTCTCTGATACGCAGTCAGCAGAGAGGGGTGTCGGGCTTATCCTGCATCAGCTCATGGAAAAGAGATACTTTCCAACATGGGGCCGCGGGCTGCTTGCAAGGCAGTGAGCACCCTGCCCCCTGACTCCTGCTCTTGGGGAACATTGGTCGGTGATGACTTCAGGGCATGAGGATTTGGACCCCATCCAAGTGATGGGCACAGACCTCAGATCGCAACAGAGTAAGGTTTCTGCCGCGCAGGGGTACCCCACCTGAATCTCTCCTTTCTAAGCTTGCCGCAATGCCTGAAGTTCCGTTATTAGGGCTCCATCCTCCCTTGAAGCTGTGTGGCCTCCAATTAGCTATAAGATGTTATCACTTCAAAGGAGTAGTCATGCAGAGGAGGTAGGGGAACAGGCGTCCGCCAAGTCTTCTTTGGGGTCTGAGGCAAATCCAGACCCTCCACGTTGTGACTGCCTTCTAGTTCTACGGAAAATGGTTCCACGTGGCCATGGGCTCCACATGCCCGTGGCTGGTGAGGTTCAAGGACAGGCTGACCATGAGCACGCTACTGCTGAGAGAGGCAGCGACGGAGGGGCAGATCAGCACCACCAGCACTCAATGGCGGTGAGCTTGGGTATGGGGTGGGAGGGACAAGAGGGACCAGGGCCCACCAGCACCCTACCCTGACTTCAGTCACCACCGTGCCCTGCAAAGTTACAGATCACTCCTTCCAGCCAGGCCCTGGGCTCTGAGCTTCAGATCTCTCTGCTGTTTGCTCCTCCACCAGGGCATCCTTTCGAACCAACCCATCTGCACCTCAAGGACAATGCCTGCAACACTATGCTTTCTAATCTGCTGTTGCTCCCGGCATGTCCCTTAGCTCAGTAAAGGCACTCTGACCCACTAGGGGCCCAATCTGGAAACCTGGGCGGGAAAGGAGTGGCCTAGGCTCTTCTTTCTGCTACCACGGGTCACCCAACCCATCATCAAGCCTTGTCTATTCTCTAACAAAATCCCTCCAGTCTGTTCACGTCTCCCCTCTTCTCCACCACCAACCTAGGTCCAAGCCACCTCCCTTTCTTTCCCGGTTGTCTACAACAGCCTCTCTGCATTTCTCCCCACCTCTAATCTTGAACCTTCCACTCAATCCATTCTTCACCTAGCAACCAGAAAGACCTTTCAGAAACTCAAATCTGCTTAAATCTCTCCAAACCACCTCCCTGTTGCCCTTGGGAATAAAATTCAACCCCTGTGTCTGTGGCCTTCCAGGCCCCTCCCCGCACCCATCATTCCCTGCCCCACTCTCTCCACGTACTCTGTGACCCGCCCGTGTGGACCTGCTTTCCGTTCCTGGGATGCTTCATCTTCTCGTACCTTTTGGCCTTTGCGCCATATGTTCCTTCTACTGGGGAGACCTCTCCCCACATCCCTGGGCCAACTCCTATGGATCCTTCAGGACTCAGGTTCTATGTCCCTTCCTCCAGGAAGCAGAAAGTCCTCCCTGACTTCCTGCAGGTTCAGGTTACATGCCTTCCTTTGTGTTCTCGGAGCACCTCATGCCTGCTCACCTGTCCCACTCAACTGTAAGACGCTCATGGGACAGGGTCTGTCTTGCCCTGCTCTCTCCCCAGCATGTAGCACAGTGCATGGTGCATAGATGCTGCTCAATAAATAATCATCAACATAACAGGAGGGGCTAAGATGTGCACAGTGCTGACTCCAAGCTCCTTGCATATGACACCTCATTTGCCCCTTCCAGCCACCATGTGAGATAGAAACTGTCATTACCCTCATTTCACAGATAAGGGGACTGGGGCAAGAGAGACAGAGAGTAATAAATGCATGCATTAATTCATCACTCTGATTTCCCGGTGCATCAGTACAATGTACAGATTTGGTTAAGGGAGCTGATTTTTAGTACTGGCTTTGCCAAGAGATGGCCTGGATTAGTCCCTTTTTTCTTCTGTCCCTCTGTCCCCTTGTATGTGAAATGGGTGTCTTCCAGGGCTGGGGTAATGTTAAACAAGATATTTGAAAATGTTAGTTTCCAAGTTAAAAAAGTAGAAGGCCATTTGGGAAGGGCCTGGGAGGAGCAGGGAAGCGTCCAGACCATGGTCTCCACCAGAATTTACCTTTTTTTAAAAATTTGGTCCTTTCCAGGAAAGGTGTCTGTGAGGAGATCTCCGGGACTTATGAGAAAACAGACACCGATGGAAAATTCCGCTATCACAAATCCAGTAAGCTGAGTCAAAGGAGACACCCGCAGTTCCCTCCCTTGCTGAAAAACGCCTCCATGTCTTAAGCTCTCTTCCTCTGTCTCAGCTCTCTCTCCCCCTGTAACCTTTCCTCCTGTTTTTCTGAGATGTCATCCAGCCTTCCTCCAAAATTCCTCCTTCTCCTCCTCCTCCTTCTCCTCTCTCTCATGTACATGCACATCCAGAATTAGAGTGATGGTGTGGGTGTGAGGACAACATCAAGATTTCATCAGTCTTCATTTTAGGGACCTGCAATCGGCTGGTAAAAGTTTGGGAAACATCTACCATGGACAGTGTGCGTGGTGCTACATGGCAGAGGAACTTGGACATGAATTTATTCATTTATCCACCAAATGTTTATTGAATATGCTCTATGTAGCAAGTAATTGTGTTAGGGGTTGAATATATGAATGTTTGGGTAGATGGATGGTTGGGTAAGTGAGAGAATAAGCAAATGTTTGGTAAATGAATATACATATGTATGGATGGCAGATAAGTGAGTTAATCAATCATTTATTAGATAAATTGATGGCTTAATGGGTGGAGGACAAAAGGAAGGAGGGAAAGAAGGAAGGAAAATGGATATATTTCTGGATCGACGTATGGAGAAGATAGGTGGATGGAATGATAGTGGATGAATGAATGATGACTCTATGGAGGAGGCAGAGGGGTGAATAGATAAATAAGTAAATGGAAGGGATGGGTAGAAGGATGGCTGAAGAGGCGATGTGTTGGTGAATAGGTGAAGGATCTCAGGCTAGAAGAGCCTTCGGACCACTGAGCCTTTTGTCTCCCTGCATCTCCCATGCAGAATGGAACATCACCATTGAGTCCTATGTGGTCCATACCAACTACGATGAGTACGCCATTATTCTGACCAAGAAACTCAGCCGCCACCATGGACCCACTATTACTGCCAAGCTCTACGGTAAAGGCCTGGACCTAGATAAGCTCACTGGAGCTGAGGGTGGGAGGAGACCCATGATTTAGGGACAGTGGAGTGGAGTGGAGAGGAACAGGGAGTTTTGCTTTTTCCTCCTGATAAGACTTCATTTACAGGGACGGTGAGGACATTTACTCTCTCTGGAATGGGTAGAGCTCAGTCTCCCATTTTAGGCAGAATCCTCTTCTCTTGATCTCCAAAATTCCAGACCCAGAGAATTCCAGAGCCTCCATAAAGAAACCTGGGGAACAGTCCTGTGGTGGGGATTCGGGACCCCTGGCTGGGGGCTTGGGAGGGACACGCCTTCCTTTCCTGGAGCTGACCTTATCTTTGCATAAATGCATTGAAGAGCTCCAATTGGGCCAACAGTTTCAAACTTCTCTAAATGAAAATCACTGGGCAAAATAACCTCAGGTCCTGCAAGCCCAGACCCCAAGGTTCTAGGGGTCTTCTCTGCTTTCCACTTGCAGGGCGGGAGCCACAGCTTCGGAGAGACCTGCTGGAGCAGTTCAGGGAGGTTGCCCTGGGCTTGGGTATCCCCGAGGACTCCATCTTCACAATGGCCAACAGAGGTAAATGGTGCCCCCAACCCACCTCATGCTTCTGTGTTCTTCTCAACCTTCATGGCTCCCAGAGAACATCTTCCTTGCCCCTGGGTCTTTCTTATATCCCTCTGAGATAAGAAGGGCTACAATCCCCCTTCCTTCTTTACAGAGAAGGCAGCTGGGGCCCCTGGATTTACACCAAGTCACGTAGTGTATACCTGGATGGCAGAGCCTGGACTAGAACCAACTCAGTGTTCACTCTACTGCTATGAGTCTAAGCGAGGTTATATCCAGAAAAATTATATAGCTCTAAGGGGGTCACAGACTGTTAGGGTGAAGAGCATGGCCTCCGGAGTTAGAGCACCTGGGTTCCTGTTGAGCTGAGTGGCTGGCTTTGGCTGATCAATCCTCCAGAGCCTCATTTTCCTCATCCTTAAAATGGGGATAATAATCTCTTTATAAGTTGCTGTGAGGAGGTAAGATCGTTAAGCACCATAATGGTGTGCCTGGTGTGTCGTAAGCACTCAACAGAAGTTAGCCATTGCCCTTCTGTAATGGTGCTGACGAGATGCTGGTGGTGGGGTGGAGGTGACACAGATAGTGATGATGGTGCAGCCACCGGCCTGTAGCTTTTCCAATGAATGACCTTCAGCAAACCATGTGGGTGGAGCCATTTGTGAAGAGGCTAATGCACAAGACAGACAGTTCCCAAGGCAATGCCCACCTGGCATACGGGCAGCAACATGAAAGAAGCAAAGTCCTCCCTGGTCTAGGGCGCTCCCCAAGCGCAGCCCTCTTCCTTACCTCTGTGCCCTGTCCTCTGACCTAGGAGAGTGCGTCCCCGGGGAGCAGGAACCAGAGCCCACTTCACCCCCAGTGAGTATCTCTTTCCCCTACTCCATGTGCACCCTGCCTACTTGATTTTTGCTGCCCTTGCTCAGGCCCTGCTGTAGTGGGGGGTGGGACCGTTGAGGGGGGTTGAGGGAAGACAGTGAGAGGCCTGGGTGTTGAAGGCAGGCCCACCTGGGGTCCCCTCGGTTCCACCATTTAGGCTCGTTGCCGCCCCATTTGGACCTCCCTTTTCTCTTGTACGTAATTGGTCCTTCCCAGGGCCATGCTAGAAGAGGTCTTAGCATAGGGCCTAAAAGCAGGAAAATATTTAATAATGAAACAACAGTCACTACATGAAAATAAAATTAATTGATCTCTCTAAACAGCAGCAAACCTGAGAGCAAGCAGCCTCTCAGAACACAGGGCAGGGCTCCCGTGCTGCCCTTGGATTTTTGGGGCTTCCTTACTCTTCTGTTTCACTTTCCTGTTTTTTGCCGTATTGATTAAGCTTCATTTATTCCTTTTTCCTCTGATTATTTGAATATTATATAGCTTAATTTATCCTGCTGATGTCTGTATAAATCTATATATGTGTGTAGAAATATATATAATATTTATTTAAAAATGTATTCTTGAATGTCAAAAATATACAAGAAAGTTAAAAAAAAAAGACAATGTCCCTATTCTTGCATAGAATTAACAGTAGAATTTGTTTGCTTCTACATTTCCAAGAAAAATTACCATTGATTTTAAAAAGCTAATGTGTACTCATTATAAAGAATTAAAACAATGCAGAAAAGTATTAGCAAAAGAGACACTTCAAATAACCCCGCGTCCCCCACACTACCAGCATGCGCCTTAGCCCAGGAACCTTGCCGGGCTTGTGGGCGGGGCAGGTGGCAGGGAGATGGGCTAGACAGAGGCACAGACGTAGCTGTTACCGAATGGGATTGTATTACAGATGCTACTTCTAACTTTTAAAAGCTTTGATGGTAGTTTTCTTTACATTTTTACAAAATGAAGTGACTGGACTTCTGGAACTTCGATATTTCTTCACCACAAAAGATTTCTTTCTTAAAGAAGGCTCTGAAAAGAGTCAAGGGTATGAAGAAACATCTAGGAGGCTGGTATCACTAGACCTACTTTTAGAGGGTATCTGTTTTCTCCGTGACTTGAAAGACAGATGTTAACACTCTCAGACTTTTTCCCATCTCCTGTCCTCTTTTTCTTTACACCGTTCAGATTACTACTGTCACTGTAATTCCCAGTTGTTTAGTAGTCGTTCTGTATTTTAATGGATTGTACACTTAGCCTTAGTGAATATATCCACAGCTTCTCCATTCCAGAGCTACTTAGTTCTATTAATCTCTTAATTAGAGCCATTTCTTTACCTAGCAGTGTTTTCAAGGAGGGCTCATGGGTGTTTTTTGTTTTTGTTTTTTAAAGATTTTATTTATTTTATTTTTAGGCAGAGGGGAAGGAAGGGAGAGAGGGAGAGAAACAGCAATGTGTGGTTGCCTCTCGCACACCCCCTACTGGGGACCTGGCCCTCAACCCGGGCATGTGCCCTGACGGGGAATCAAACCACAGTGACCCTGTGGTTTACAGGCCAACGCTCAATCCACTGAGCTACACCAGCGAGGGCGCTCATGGGTGTTTTAGTTTCTGAATTCTTCCGTTTGAGACTGTCTCCTCATGTCCTTCATACTTGAATGACAGTGGGTTTCATATTCTCGGATTTGTCTTCTTTCTCTCAGAAAAAGCTTCCCCTGCCTTGTTCCATTGTTCTCAAGCATTGATGATCACTGTGGGAGGCCAGAGGCCAACTCGATGTTTCTTCCCCTTGTAAGCACTTTGTTTCTTCTGCCCAGGTGCCCGGACAAAGTTTATCCTCGAAGTCAGCATCTTAACAAGGGCATGCCTTTGTGTTGGAAATTCCATATCAGAATTTCCTGGAATACAACCTGCTTAGATTAAGACTTCTTTGCATTTCAGAGAACTGTTTTGCATGGGATTCATCCTCCACCCACTTTGTTGGGTTCCACTACCTTGGCAGCTCTCGTTCTTCATCCTGGAGTGTCTTTGTCTTCCACATCTGCTAGTTCCTGTCAAATTACTTTCATCCGTATTCACAGAGATGATCACTGATCTTTCTTCTGGGACAGTCATCCCATTTAGCAGCATCCATTCCATTTCTTACTATTTCTAACTTATTCACTCGCCCTGAATTTATGTTGTCGGGGATCTCGGTCTGTTTATCTAGGCCTGGTTCTCTCCTTTCCTTAGTCTGTCATTTACCATTTCATCTTTGAGTCTTCTTTTAGTAAATGCATGTTCTTATTAAGCCACTGTACAGCTTGAGGCCACTGAGGAGATTCCTTCTGCTCCTTGAGTTGTGTTTTCTTCTAGGATGGTGTCACAGGTAGGGTGCCTTAGATCAACACCCGTGGAAGGGAAGGGACAGAGGGAGGATTGGGCGGAGGGAGAAGCGGAGATGCGAGGCAGTTACAATGCCTCAGCCAACCTGCGAGGGAGCTCTGGAACTGGGAGGGCCCTTGGCCGCGGTCCCATGATGGTGCTGTGGAGCAGGCCTTAATCCCCCCATGGTGAGCAGTCTGGGGTGAGAGCATGACCTTGAGTGAGAGGGCTTCCTTCAGCTGTCTCTACTGAGGGGAAGTCTAGGCAGTTCATGACAGTTGGGCTCTTTCTCTAGTTCAGACCTTTTGGTCATTAACTTCTGAAGTGGGTCTGGGTTGCTTCTGTATCATTTCTTTTTATCGACCTCTTGCTGAGTCAGTTTCAGCCAGACTTTTTGTTTGTTCTAATTTTGGTGGGGTGTGGGGCTTCATTTACTCCTTGGTTCTTTTCCCACTAAATTTGGCCCTAGTCCCCTCCCCTCCAAAATTAGTGTAATGTCTGGGTTTTGGTGTTCCATCCACTCTTCTGAAGTCCAAGGTTGCTGGGATATCCTCTTTGGCTTCTCTTTGGAAGGACTACTAAAGTGTCCTATGTGGGCTTCATTTCCCCAGTTGGGGCTGACAGCAATACACATCTGTTCCACGGTGACACCCCTGGAGCGTTAGACTGCAGAGCCCCAGAACCTTCACTTAGAGGGGGTCAGCCTCTACTCTTTCTTCTCTTTCTCCCACTAGTCATTTTCACTGCTCCTTTGTCTAAAGAGGAAAATGATGGGATTCCCCTCAATTTTCTTCTCTCGGGAGTGGGGAATATTAGGGACAGTTATCAGGAATTTGATGACTTGCCAGGGCTGGGAGTTGGAGGGCAGGATTAGGAGCTGACCCTTGCTGACCATCCTGTTCAGCGCCAGAACATCTGATTTATTTCCCTGATCAACAGTTTCAGTTTTTGCTTTAAATTATGCCCCTTTCCTTGTTGGAGTGACATTGATGAACATTTGGGAGCTGATATTTTTTCATTCACTTTTTTTTGCTGTTAGGTATTAGAGAGGGCAACTTTGAGGGACATTTCAATCGGCCATCTCAATCCAGATCACAACAGAATCTGTATTTCCTCGTCAATGTCAAGAATGAAACAATAACTAATGACTCCCCTTGCAAAAGAGAGACTTGTTAGCACACTTCCTGTGCTTTCTTCCAGGCTTTCCACATCCCCGTTTTTGTGGATATTGTCTGAGATGGATGTTTATATTTTCTATCTTTGTTTCGAGAATTACTTTTAA